>JAXGGA010002295.1:0-75000 GCA_038373865.1 Uloborus plumipes
CACTTTTAAAAAAAAATTACTTAAATTTTTGGGACATACGATCATGAGTGTACCTAATGTAGAAATACACTTCATTGTCCGTTTGGGCCAGGCTCCATATTTTCCGGCCTTTTAAAATTTTGGGGGCATAGTGCATCACGTTCAAAAATAACCCCTTTTAAAATTTAAGATATAGGTCATGAGTGTACGCTATAAGTGTAGATAAACTGCAGTGGGATCTTAGATTATTACACTCAGGAAAAGGGGTTGCTAACTTAGTGATTTACTCTTCTCTGGCGAGAATTTTTTCTTAATCACTAGATTAGGATAAGTTAGAATAAATTAATCAGTATAGTAATATATAGATTTAGTATTTTGGCATAAAACCACAACTACTTTTTTTGGATTCTTAAAACAAAACTATCGGTGCTTAATACTTACATGTTAACAAAAGCAAGTCTTAAAAATAATTTACAAAACAGCAGAATTAAAATAAGCATGCACATGTCTAATTAAAAGTCCTAAATATTAAACTCATTTGATTCAATCTAACCTGTTTGCTGAATTATTCTGAAGGTTCTAATAAACATGATCAATGACATAATCAACAGTATGCTGCATAATTTCTTTCGTCGACTTTGATGACAGTTGATTTTTTGAATTTGTTTGCTCCTGGTAGAGATTTTTTTTTCTTGTCTGGGCGTTTTTTAAGTATTTTTATCACGAGCACGGGTAGCCCGCTATTGAATCATGCACTGAGAAACTAAATGCTTCTGTTTTTTTCTAAATAAGACACTGGTGATTTATTTTGAGAAGTTAGATAAATCAGTAGGCACTAAAAGGTTTCCGTAGTTGATTTTCAAACTATGTCTTCTGCAATTTCTCAAGCCATTTGACTCAACGGCCAGCTATTAATGGTCAAAATCCTAACCTTTGAGAAAAAAAAATATTTCTGCATAATAAATTGTGGCTATCCAATGCGGAAAAAGTCAAGCCAAAAAACTGCTTAAAATGCAGAATTTTGTTCAACTACTTTGAATATTCTCTTCTGATATTTCCACACTGATATGTTTGGTAATACGAGGTGTGTTCAAGAAATAATGGGAATTTTTAAATTGCGCGGGTTTGAAGAGTCCGATTGACAATTTTTTTTTTGTGTTATGTTGGTAGACATACCCTTAAAATAAAACATGAAATTGCCAACTGTTTTCATTGTTACTTTTTCCTTCGCAACAGGTAAGGTTAGAGGTGTTTTATTGGTTTGGTGATTTTTGTTGGATGAAAGTAATGGAACAAAGAATTTGTGTAAAATTTTGTGTAAAAAATGATATTAAGTGTAACAAAGTTTGTGAAATGTTGATAAAGGCCTATGGGGATTCTGCTATGAGTAAAATAAGAGTTTACGAGTGGTATAAGCGTTTCCAAGATGGCCGTGAAGACGTTGAAGATGATGAACGCACTGGACGCTCGAGCACATCAACAACCGATGAAATCGTGGAAAAAGTGAACGAAATGGTTATGAACGATCGCTGAATCACAATCAGAGAAGTTGCTGATGATGTTGGAATATCTATTGGCTCATGCCATCAAATTTTTTCGAAGTGTTTAGGTATGAAACGTGTAGCAGCAAAATTTGTTCCAAAATTGTTGACTTTTGAACAAAAAAAAAAAACGGCGAATGGAAGTTTTTCAGGAGTTACTAAATGAAGTCAACAACGATGCAGAAGAACTGAAACGTGTTTTAACAGGTGGCGAAGCATGGGTATACGGGTATGATGTCGAAACTAAGGTCCAATCATCCCAGTAGAAACACAATGGCTTGCCAAGACCGAAAAAGGCTCGGCAAGTGCGGTCAAATGTGAAGGTTCTACTCACTGTGTTTTTTAAATTTTAATGACATAGTGCATCATGAATTCTTGCCACAAGGCCAAACGGTTAACAAGGAGTACTATCTACAAGTTCAACGTCGTTTGCGTGAAGCAATCCGTAAAAAACGCCCAGATTTGTGGAAGGACAAGTCGTTCGGTTTGCACCACGACAATGCACCAGCACACACTTCATTGCTTATTCGTAAATATTTAGCCAAAAACAATACTGTAATGATGCCTCAGCCTCCATATTCGCCAGACATGGCTCCGTGTGATTTCTTCTTATTCTCAAAAATAAACAGAACCTTAAAGAATCGTCGATTTACAAGCACAGATGACATTAAGAGTGCATCGCTGAAAGAGCTAAAGGCTATCCCAAAGATCGAATTTATTAAGCGTTTCGAGGATTGGAAGAAGCGCTGGCACAAGTGTATATTATCCAGGGGGGATTACTTTGAAGGTGACAACATTAATGTAGATGAATAAATGAATATTTTTTTCAAAAAATTAAAATTCCCGTTATTTTTTGAACATACCTCGTATTGCTTTCAAAATGAGAAAGTAATTTGAATGATGCATCCATACCGAATAAACTGTCGTGCCTCTTTTACCCAAAATTCTATTTATGTTTTAACATAATTCCTTTACCAAATGAAGTAGAATGTTGATCAAAAATTAATTCAAATACAGAGTGTTCTAAAAATAACGATCCATTTCCTAAGTATTACATGAAATGCTCTCATTAGAGGAAAAAAATAGCCATCGTTTCCAAGTAACATAGGACAAGGTGCGTACCAGTGTACTGTACCAGTGAAACTACTGAAAATACATGTCAGTCTAAGGAATCTAGCTGATCCAACGCCCTTTGACTTTTTGTTTTCAGCTTACAGCCAAAATCTTGTTTACATGGTCAGGGTGACAAGTCTAAAAGCTGCAGGGATTGTGGATGCAGTCAGTAGCATCACGTAACATTACATGCTCCAGGTTCCTGTTCTTACCATAGATGTGATTTACCGACTGAGTAGGTCCCAGAAAACGGTTCAGCCTCAACTTTAGTAGTTAATTCATTCAATACAATGGTTGAGAATTAGGGTAAACAAATGCAAAGATAATACATTATTTTTATTTAGAATTTTTCTTTTGACAAAATTAAACAAGGATGCATAAATACATTAAAAAGTAACTTTTAAGAAAAAGTTACACTAGTAATACATTATTTTTCTTTACATTTTTTCTGTTGACAGAGTTTTAAGAATGAGGGAGCATAAATACATTGAAAATGTTGAGACAGGAGAGATACATGTTGTTAAAAAGAGAAGAAAAAAAAACAGTTACAAAGTACAATAGAACTCCAGAGAGCAGAGAAAATAGACTTTTGAGAGGAGATGTCTGTCTAAAATATTGTCGACAGAAGAACTTAAAGGAAGTGGTATGCAATGGGAGTACGTATATGATACTCGTAGAACCTCACGAAGATTAAAACACTAAACATTGTGCTAGGAAATGATGAAAACAAATAAGTCAACAGAGAATCGTTGGTATATCTGTGTTAAAACACATGGTTGACGTTTTGAATTTTATTAAAGTCATTTGCATCTCTTTCTTTTATCTGTTCATATATTTCATTAAATATACCGTTCTAAAGAAACTAATGAATCTAATGAAATATATACCGTATATTTCATTAGATATACCGATCGAGAAAATATACCGTTATTTTTGGAAATCCCTGTCCTAGGAGAAATACGAACTTCTGTTACAAAAATTGAGGAAGTATTTATTAAAACAGTAAATTTTTTCTTTAATCAAACAGGAGGTGAAAACAATTGTAGAGAAAGCACAAACACTTTGCGTGTTACCAGACATGCAATGCACGCAGAAGTGTGTGCATTACTCTAGCATGTTTTGACTGATACTTGAAAAAGGCACCTCTTATCAAGAATGCACCTTAATTCGTGTATAATGTAAAGCAGTTCGAGTGCCATTAGTATGTTGGTAAGTACCCTGCGGTTTGCGCGACAGGAATTTAAATTAACTACTTTATCTCCTTAAAAGAAGAAGCATTTGAATATCAAATCCTTTCGTTAATAAATTTATTCTAAATTGCTATTCTGACGAGGGAGAAGAGTTTTGTCAAGACTTATTCAACTAATTTGTAAAGTCTAAAAACTTGACTCTAGTTATCTTGACTTTTCCATTCGACAAGCGATTTACGGTTTAACTAAATAGGGGTCTTTTAAGATTGGATGTTATTTGAAAATGCTGTAAGTTTGAGGAGGAAAAGTGTAGTTGAAATATGTAAGTCGGATTTTCTTTTCTTCACTGTTATCCATATGTCTGAAAACTACTCATTATCTTGTTTTACAGGTTTAGGATAAAATGGTTAATATGAATGGAGTTAATGTGCTTGATTGTTATATAAAAGCGCGTAGAGTATGTTTTTAGAAAGTAAAGGCAATTTCGCTACACGTATGGGCCTGCATTTTTCTGCATTTCGCAAAATATTTCTTTTGCTATAATTTGTGATAGAAAATTAACACTGCGTAAACTCTGTATAGGCATTAATTCATTACTGGTGATTCTTCATTATCTTACCATGAAAGAATTTAACAAAAATGATACAAATGTAAAAATTATCAAAATATGTTCTTCATTTTTCTTTTCTTTCTTTCTTTTATTATTTATTTTTTTATTTATTGTCAAAGAAAGCATCATGGTCTGAATTAGTTTCGGGTCTTCCTCTTCAGGCAAATAATATCCTCCGTTTATTTTCTTTCTTTCAAGTTTTAAAAATGCTCGTCGATGCATTTTTGTGTTCATTCATTCGACCTTTTACTCTTTTTTTTTGATCGGGCCCTATTGCTGCGTCATTCCGCCCTCCACATAACACTCCCTGTTTAAGACTCTCCATATAAGACATATTGCTAAAACAATTTATAAATCTGAATGTGCAGATACATGAAATATTTTTATTCAAGTTAATGTTTTAATTAATTGTTTTTGCATTGAACGTATAGTGAAAATAGGCTGTTAATGCAAAATATTCACGTTTTTAAATTTTCATGAGGAAAATTGTATGTAACCGCAAGGTCTTTTTTTTAACTTACCGAGCGTGCACTGCCAGTTATTATTATTCCTATGTGAATATCTTTTCAAAAGTCATTATATCATTACGCAACCATCTTAAATCGCATTTTACTTAAGAACAAAATTTTAAAAGGCCCTTGGGACAAATTTAGTCCAGCACTCTGTTTTTGCTTTAAAAATTGCTGTTATTTGTAACTTTTCTTAATTTTTTTTTAAGTAAAAATAATTGTCAAAAATTATAATATTTAAAACTGTCGCTGAACTGTCACATTTGAACATTATTCCTTGTATCCTTTTATCAGAGCTGAAAAATTGGAGTGATAATTGAATAAAAATTTAATCTTTATGGTTTTCAAGTAAAAGAGCATTAACTAGCAAATTATTAAATTAAATTTTATTTATATTCAGTCCTTTTTAATATTATGACATTCTTTGTTGCACAACATCTATTTTGCGTCTAAGCACTTTTCACACTTTCAAAAATTACACTTCTAAACCTTAGAAAATACATTTAAAATTTTAATTAAATTGTAATAAGCTTAACTTCGTTAAAACAAGAACGCATATATTAAAAATTGTTTTCAATGCTGTAAAATTCATATATAAAAAACCATGGTTGCTGTCGTTAAAGGAGAACTTTAAAATTCATTACGTGAAGCCGACTCCTTCTAGATGCCATCCACGTTTTTGTTGAATTTGATGATATTTTGTTAATTCTGTAGCCGAATTTTGCAAGAAACCACTTCATCCTTTTTCAATTATCTGTCCTCCATCGAAAGCGGATACCACCGAGTGAGTGTTTCTTTCTTTTTTTCACAGAAGCGTGCTGAAATAAGTGTCAAAATCAGAATTCGTAAAATTTTCAATACCATTCTTGATTCGCCGTGCTTTTCCAAGTCATCACCTTTTATAGTTTGTCAAGCCGTCACTCTTCAATATTTCCGTTTCAAAAACTAACACAAGTGTTATACTGCAACTTGTTTTCGTAAATCTTTGTGTGTGTGTGTGTGTGTGTTTTTTTTTTTTTTGTAATTACTGCAAAAGATAACACGGGCGAAGATATATTTTTCTTTTTAACTAGTTTTTTCATCTTTCTGCAACGGTTAAATTTATTCTTTCTTATACTATTTACGGTAGATTGGAAGAAGGCACCTTATTTTCAACTTTATTTTATATAAAATAGCTCAATAGTTTTATTTTTTTAATCCAGTTTGTCTACAAAATATGGACTTTTGTAATTGATAAAAATATAGGTTTCATTTCGGAAAGCAAGTTTTTGCCACCGAAAATCAAGTGCTACAAAATCCTCCCATATTGGTATCTTCCCCTTACCGTTGGGGAAGATGACATTAGACCAATTTATGTAGAGGGAAGATGCCGTACACGATGTTTTTGCTCCAAATGCTGCATGCAAGTATTTCATCGAATCGCATTTTTTCCGAAGTTTTCACGTAGTTTACTTGGTCTATGTTTCGAGTAGTATCATTGTTTTCTCTAGGACATGTTGAAAAGCTGCGTCATTTTCTGTAAACGAAAATACGGATTCTTAGTGTCAAAGGCACAAAATGCTAACTTCACAGTCCTGGACAGTAAGAAACTGTTAAATTGCTAGTTTTAGAGTTTACTATTGTCCATTTTACAATTTTAAATTGGAACCTGGGCTGCCAAAATTATACTGTAAAAACAGCAGTCCTTGTTTTTGCAGTGTAGCTGTTTTTGATGATGCTTGTGGGTTAACACATTTTACAGCATCTTCCCCAATACTGCGTCTTACCCCAATATTTCTTATGTTAAAAGTTATATGGGACGTTTTCCCCTGAGCTACTTAAAGGGCCTGGCTCCACATTAGCAGAAAACCGACGGAAGTCGAATCAGAAACCGAAAAGCGGGGTACTCTTCTTTCCCACATTCAATTCAAAGTACCCGGATTTTCGGTTTCTGCCTTCGGTTTCTGTCAGTTTTCTGCTGATATGAAGCCAGGCCTTAAGTAAGGCTTTGGTTTGCAGTCGCATAGCTACATCGAGTACTTCTGAAACACAGTAGAAATAATTCACATAGGATAACATTAATTGCACACGAAATCAGCAGTGTTATAAATGTGTCTCTTTGTGATCAGGCATACACCACATTCTTCATTGAAGTGTAGAAAAACTACATGATATACTATTTAATTAGTTACTTCTGATGGTTAATATCGTGCATTACCTTCTTAACTCCAGCATTAAAGCGTAAAATGCAGTTTTAGTTTCATCATCTTTTAAGGTGAGGACAATTATTTTTTTCCCGGAGATCAGTGTCTTTGATCTCAAGACCTGTTATGTACACCAGATAACGTTTTGAAATACGTTCCAGGAAACAGATTCTTCATGGCTCCAAGAAAGAAGATATTTCAAACAGCAGCATTCTAAACAGCTGGTGTGGGCGTGATATTTAGAACATGGTTTGAAATCATGTTTCAAAAAAGAATCCTTATCCATCATACTTTACCTTACAAGATGGCCTCCTCGTTCATCACACCCGAGTTTATGCTATCTTTAATCACCTTTAGGTGCTACTTCAAGTAGAAATGCTGGGAAAGAAACCTTGGGAAACTGGTACTCTTAAAGTGCCTTATCACCTGACAAGCACGCTACATCATTGCTATTCATTTACGCTCTTTTTTTCATGTTGTGTGCGGACACGGTATCTTATTTCAACCTAAAGCGTGATGTATATATGTTTACCACTTTTTGTGAAATCACTGCTTGAAAAAACTCTAGAAGGTTACAAGTGAGTCATGGATCTGCTGTTAATACTGTTTACTACACACTGTGAAAAGTGAGTGTTGTTTTTACGGTATAATACAGCTAATTTTATGGTAATAAACTGTAAAAATTGCTCATTTTACAGTCCTAAACAGTAAAATTTCTAATTCAACAGTTTATTACAGTGCATTTAAGAGTTTTAAACTGGGACCTCTGCTGCCAGTATTATACTGTTGCTTTTTCAGTATATTACAGCTAAATTTTACTACACTAAACTAAAATTACTAATTTTACAGTGAGAAACTGTAAAATTGCTAGTTTTACAGTTTATAACTGTTCATATTAGTTTCAAATTGGAACCTCGGCTGCTAGTTTTGTACTGTAAAAACAACCGTTCATTTTTTTGCAGTGTAGGCACGAATAACCAAATAACGTACATTTTCAAATATGAAGTGTTTTAAGCTAACCTTGGTGTCAATTTCAAAAGGCTCTTAATTTGAGATAAAAAAAAATACCCAGTAGAGGTTTTTACTTCTGTCAGTAAAATCAGCTATGAGACGCTAAGGATTGCAGCGTTAGCAAGTGACTTTCCTAACAAAGAATTTAAGTAAAAATTTTCTTGACTCCACATAAAACATACATTAGAGGAATTTAGTCTCTTCCTTGAGGCTGTTGCTGATCTGTTTGTATAATAAGATTATGGTTGTTGATCGACCATTTTTTCTAGAAAAAGGCCCAGCCTAGTTCTAGTTCCATATATATATGAATGAAACTAGAAATAATTTAATTTCGAGTTATATATTTTATTTCATTTTTTTTGCTCTAATATGGGTTTTTTTTAAATCTATTCAAAACTATTTCGAAACATTTCTTTTCTCTTTTGAATCAAGTTTATCTTTTGAAATGCAAAGTAAGGAAACCTGTTACTTTGAATAGTTTACTGGATAACTATTTGTGTATTTTTGAGCGCGAAACTTTTTTTGTCAGTGTTTAGAGATAACATTTCGTTTTCTCTTATTTCTTTATCTCTAAATACCTTTTTGCATTTTATTGAAAAAGATTTGGAGTATCAAAGCATAGAAAAATAAAAGGAACGAAAATCTTTCGGCATTTCTTTGTTGACGTCAAAAGAATATAAACGCATATTTTCGGTAAAATTGTACTGAAGTGTTTAGTTTTTCCATTGAACAAATGTTTTTCGTGGTGGTTATACGGTGAATAGCCTTCCTTTTGATTACATGTACATTCTAGGTTTAGCGAATGTTTTTTTTACTGTAAATATGTCTTTTTCTTTACATTTTTTGCTTTGTTTTGCAAATGATATTCTTTTCTTTCTTTAATAATGTGCTACGTAGCTCTGCTTGCTTAGTTTTGTTTGATTCAGTATTTTTTGTCGTAAAATGTTTTTGAAAACATACGTTGGACTCCAAAAATCCCCTTGAAACAATTTCATTCCCACTATTTTTCATTAGATTGCTTTTAAAAAGTATTTTTGTTCATTCATATATTTACTGCCGTGCTTATGCTGTTATAAATATTTAACAATTTAACCGCACAAATAGTGTGACAATGAACATAGTTTAAATAGGTAGCAATCTAGAAAACATCTTGAAATATAGTTTTTTGATTCAAAAATTACTTGCCCTTGTCCTCTCGTAATAAAAAAAAAAGTTCTTGAAATCTGCTAAAAGTTCAAGAAAAGTACTGAGTTCAAATACTAGGTGAGAAAATGAGCCATGTAGTTTTACCGTTTGCATGCATCTATAAATCAAGAGAATATATCACGTATTCTATTACTGACTGAAACTCGCCAAAATTCAACGCTATTTATCAGATTTCAAAATTTTAAATACCACATTTTTCGATAACTGTCATAATAATTTGTTCTTTCCGGAGAAGGCAATTTCGATTGCTACTTACATAAAAAAAAATACTAGCGTGTTGTTTCTTAGTAACTAATTTACGTTTTCTTTTAATCTAAAAATTATCATTTTAACTGGTATCACCGAAAAAGTTTCCGTTATCTTTCTAAAATAAACACATCATAAAACTCATCACCGTGTCATTTCGTAAAAGCGTTAGCTCATTGTTTCTCAACTAAGCACATCTCTGTTTTCTTTTGTGAATTCGTAAACCGTCAGTTTAATTGCTCATCGATTTTCTTCCAGCTTTAAGTCATAGTAGTGTTACTTTATTGCGGTAAATTTTGATAGCATCCTTTTTTCAGAGTCTACATAGAATAACATAGAGCACTCAAAAGTTTTCCAAAAAACATATTTCTCACTGCCCATAAAAATAAAATAAAAAACATATGAATATCTCAAGATATTTTATTGCAAAATAATAATAATAATAATAATAATAATAATAATAATAATAATAATAATAATAATAATAATAATAATAATAATAATTAAATGAATTGATAAATAAATAAATATTTCAGGTACTTCTAGTCACAAAAACTACAAGGATTATAACACTTGTTCCAGCGTGGGTTACGTTTTTGTCGTCCAATTGATACCAGAATAGGTTTGGTTACCACAGGCATTTGGTGGCTTCCGCAACCAATCTGTGACAATAATTTCTCAATCTTGAGCTTTACCATCTTCTTCTTAATCTTAAACTTGTTCCTGGTGATTTTAACCAGTTTAGAAATGTATGTACAGATATCAGAATCGAAGTATCCAGCAGACCAATACTTCCAGACAGTTCTGATACTCTCGCTTTATTCCGGCAACAAACTTCATCGATACTGAATTACAAAAGCGTATCCCACTATATGAGAAATGTTACTTTTCGTTTAATTCTTGTTTAGCTAAGTTATCCAGGTATTGCTGTATGTTTCGTAATAAATATTTCAAAGAGTTGTGTTTTTCTTTCTTTTTGAAGACTGTGGGGGAGTCACTTTCCAGATGATTTGATGTACTTTGGCTGTTCAATAAAGAACAATCACAAATTAATAAAACATAATTGTATAAACTTATTTTTCAAAGGCTAATGGAGTGTTTCAAATTACTCATTATTACATAAATTAGACTTGTCAAATATATTTTCTCGTCTTAAAAGACATGCTGGGATTTTGAATACATCCTTTAAAATCGCCATCCGAAGCTTCTGCCATTACCACTGAAGGAGAGAAACGCCCTCCCGGAGGTTTGTTTTCAACTTTTGAGCCGTGGGAAATAAATTCGGTTTACAAAAACTTGAGTATAAAAGAAGCAATATATGAATATTTTAAAAATCCCTCAGTGTTTTTTTTTTTTCTCTTTTCTTTATTTTCTTCGTGAATTTAAACAGGTATCTTTGTTTCTTCTTTTTTTGTTTTTTTTCAATGGCACACAATTTATATAGATAACAAAAGGGAATGAAATTTAGAAAGAACACACACAAAAAAAAAAAAAAAAAAAGAGTGTCTCATGCAACATTCAGTCAAAGAACCCCGACAGAGTGCTCATGAGTAAGGAATATGTAGGCCATCCGCGTTCCCACAATGGCTGCATTGGAAATATGGAGAAACACGATTTTAAAGAGGTGTCCAGTAGGGCAGTTATGTCTTTTCGGAGTCTGAAACTGCCTGACTTCAAGGCCAGTTAGGTATATGAGTTGGTTGTGAGTAGGGAAATGTGGGATAATGTGAAATAGCAGGGAAAAGTGAAATGTTGAAAATTTTCCTCTGTATTTAGGGCCACGTGTCTGGTAACATTTCAGCGATGTAATCTATTCCAGTCAGGAAAAAGTTATCTCTGATGATCAAATCGTATGATAATGCAATCAGTTTTTTTCAAAAAATGATACCCCATTGTAATATTTTGTTCTAAGTCAAAAATTAATTTTATCATTATAAAATTGGTAAGTTCTTGTTATAAATATTTAAATGTTAATTGAGATCCACTAATATTCTTTTCATGATTTATTTATTTAACATTAACGTGATTTCTATGCGAAATATTTTGAACAATTGGTCAAATGCATGCACGGAAAGTGGATGGTGCGAAGTGAAATAGTTCATTTGGTTTACCTATTCAAATATTTATTACATCACTTGCTCCATGATTTGCGTTTTTATTTATCAACTAGCTGATGTGTCCGACGTCGTACGGGTTTAAATGCAACATGCCAAATCCAAGAAAATAAATATATGACTTTCAACTAAGCCCAGTAGAATCATATTTCTTAAAGCCTTTTTTTTTGTCATCATGAGGTAGATTAACTGGGTGTGAAGGAGAACGTGAAATCAAACTTAAATGAGTATTTTATTTTATCCGTTGACCTTGCGGGGAATAAAAAGATTGTACTTCGTACTTTTCACACTTCTTTAAGTATCCCCTTTTAACTATTTTAAGTAATTACCCAAGTAGCACACTTCGTTTTTTAAAGGTTGTGAAATGGTTATTAACGTTGTGACAACCGCTTAAAAACGTTAATAAAACGTTTAAAGGTTATTTGTGCTACCTGTGTATGTTTTTCTTCATTTTTAAATTTTTTAAACTTCTGACAAATGCTAGCTCGTCATTTGTTTACAAGTAAGTTCATGCTCATTTCACCCAATTACAGACCTCCGAGATAAAGGGCCACACCCTAGGTACTCGGAAGAATCTCTGCATTTTAGATTGCGTTCTATTTTACCCGTGTGATTTTCCAAAAAATCATTTTCTATTTTCTAACTGTTGCCAATATCAATTCTCTTTTTATTTAACCCGGTATCGATTATTGGCATAGATGAATATAAAAATCCTAAGAAAGCAATAAATTTTATACTTACTCCAGAGAAGCCTTGGTTCAAAATTTTCATCATGATTACTATTAATATTGTTGTTACGAGGCAACAAATTTTTGCAACAATGGGTGGAAAATGTAATCATTCAATGGGGAAATGACATGAAATTTACTGTTTTCTATAATAACTTTTTAAAACTAAGTTTTTTAGAAATAAATTGTAGCCGATCCTGATTCCTGTTAATATAGCTATCTACGGTGAAAAAATGATCAAAATCGGTCCAGTAGTTTTGAAGATTACCCCGGACATACATACATGCATACAAAAGTAGTCATTTATGTATATATATTAATTCTGTTTCTTTCCTGCATTTGTTAATTCACTTATTTACCTATTCAAGCACATATTCTTTTTTTTCAATCTCTATTTTTCTCAAACTCATTTATGTTTTCTCATTTAATCGTTTATTTTCTCATTAATTGTTTGATTAACATTCATTTATTCCTTAATTATTTTATTTACCCATTCATTTATTAAAAAACATTTTCATAATAAAATAAAAATATTTATTAGAAACTTACTTTATATTTTTCTTTGCCTCGTGGGACAAAAAAAGAAAAGAAAAATTTTCACTTGTTTACCTTGTTTGCGATAAAAAATTAATGTCAAAAATAAAAATAATGTTTCAATAAAAGCTTTATTATAAAAAAGCCATTATTCTTCTCTATGTACAGTAATTTTCAAGAACAAAGTTCCAGTTTATTTATTTTGAAAAAAGTAAATTGTCTTATTTATTTCGCTTTGCCTCATATTTCCCCGCTTTCAACATTTAAAGAAACTCGTGCCGTCAAACCTTCATAGTATCCAACAGATGTATAAATCTCTAAACAAAACCTTTTATAATAACGATCTCTTAATAAACGATATAATAGATGAGGGGATTAATCGGCAATAATCGTTGCTTGGTCGTAATCTGCCACTTCGCCGATTATTTGTCAACAAATCGCACCCTTGCTACAAAAGTGCCACAACTCAAAAAACTACGTTTTCCAGGAATTGCAAAAAACTGTTCCTGGGCTGACTAGGCACATTTTTGTATTTTTGAATTTGTCAATATGAAGACCGATACACTCAAACTATGATCGTTAGTTACGCACGTTACTCTACGACGGCTGGACGACAACTCAAGATGTGGCATTTTAGTGGAAGGGGTCCTATGCATCTTGATAACAACAAAACGCCATGACTGCCCTTTGGCGGCTGATTTTTCAATGTAACTTCTGGCTCTTTTGACGATTGGTAAAGACGTGTAAACTACATCTAATGACGGTCATAACTCAAAAATCACAGTTTTTGAGTTGTGGCAATTTTGTAGCAAGGGTGCAAAATGTTCACCGATCAATCAGCCGAGGGTTTTTTTGTAAGAATTTAAATTACTTTGTGTGCGTTGAGAACTAGAAGCTATAATGAATGCATTCATGAATCATAATTGCAATTTTTCGCAGCTTATTATAAGTTAATAGTAACAAAAATAAAAATAAAGAAGGTTAACTGCGTCGATTAAAAAATACTTTTGGAAAAAAACATATTTTTAAAATAGTTGGAGCCTATGAGTTGGTTACTCTGGTTACCTATTACGTATGTGTCTATCATTTCAAACCTCCCCCTCCTCCCGAAAAAAATTGACCGGATTATACTCGTATTCTTCTTCTTATTATTATTATTGTGTGCTTAGTTACAGTATTCACTGCGTATGCGTACAAATACAACATAAAATTTATATACATAATGCACTCATTTTATAAAGTGTTAATACTTTTCTCCACATTATATCTTCACCATCATGCTTTTAGATTTTATTACAAGTTTTTCAAAGTCAAAAGACTATGAAATGGCTATTAATAACTTAACTAAAAGCGTTTGTAAACAACGATCTACTAACGAAATATTAAAAAGGTTCATGTTTACTTACCAACATAATATAATTTTCTTAACAATAAGTAGAAAATAGATTAACACAACTTGAATAAAATTTTAAAACTATTTTACAGAAAGAATATAAAAATGAAGAAAAATAAATTATCATAAACTAAAGCTTAACTAAATCTGAAAAACCGAAATCGCAATTTGCAAAATAGAGTTAATGGAAAAATTGTGGTTAAAAAATAATAATTACTATAATCATGTGGCAGTCGATTAATCGGCATTGGCCGATTATCCTTTTCCAATTAACAAGTATTTGGTAATCATCCAGTTTGCTTATTCGGTGCAACTGTTGTATTTGGGATAACTTGAGCTCTTTTAACTCAAATAAATCGATTGCCGAAAATGGTTTCAAATAAGAGCTAATATTTAGAAAAGTGCCAATTTGAGTCCCAAGTGAATTTTCACCAGTATTTCAATAACTAGTTTAAAAAATAATTTTTCCCAGAAAGAAGATAAGTTTCTCTTTCATTTCATCTAATAACATCAGAAAAAAACTTTTTTTTTTTGATCAGAAAATATTGTGTTTATACATCAAAAATCAGATCGGTAACGTGTCCCAAGTAGAAAAGCTTAGCATGCAAACAGGTCATGCGCATTTTCTAACTTCCCAAAAAAACGCACTTGCACAAAAAACGATTCTATTTTTACCCCTTTGTTAATATTTTACTTCATTTTTGTTTTAATCGATTTCTGATTTTCTAGCTGATGCGAAATAAGCGTGTCCCAAGTTCCGCCGTCAGAGTGGTAACAACAACTTCCGATCTATGTTTAGGCTCCCAAAATCATTTCCTGCACCTATACCACGTGATACTGAGTACCTGGTGGGATGTTTTATCGAATCGTAATTAAAAATTTGCATTTCTGCATCTAAAATTGTAGGTAAAATTTTTTAAAGTGATTTTATAAAATGTGTGTCATTTGAGTCATCAGATCGGTAACACGCTCTAAAATGCGCAGTTTTTATTATTTTAAAAATTATTTTATATATAAGTATAGTCCTTTGTTACAAGTGAAAAAACCACGTGTTTGATTTTGGTTTAGTGTGATCGACTCGGAAATAAAAAAAAAAAAACTTTGTCAGTTTCTCAGATCGGTAACAGTCAGAGCGGTAACATTGAAAAACAGCAAATATGTTACAGAACTAACTCACACGTTTCAGAATTATAAAAAGCAAAAATCATACTTTAGCCATATATATTGAATATTTTTGTTCTTAAAAAATGAAAAGCAATGAGTTTTAGTACAATTGCTTCATTTGTGGTTTGTATGACCTAACAATAGAAGTTAGTAAAATAAGAAAATTGACACTGCAGAAATTAAGTTAATTAATTATTATTATTTTAATTAATTTATTTTTTTTTTGGTGCTTCAATAACTTCGCTAAATAACTAGATAATAACTAGCATGCTAAATTTGAATTTCTGATCAAGAAATTAAATTTCCTGCAACTAATTAAAGAAAAGCAAGCAGCAGAGTTGTGTGTTGAAAAAGTTGAAGTTGTGTGTTGTTTTAAAACAAAACAAATGTTTTATTAGCTTGGATTTGGTAATCTCATAATTTATTTTATCTAAAAACCTTATCGCTCATTTTTATTTCCAAGAAATGCTTTTTTATAATGAAATTTGATTTTTTTAGCCTAATATATATATTTTAATATAATTATCTTAATTCTATGTTAAAAATGCAAGGAAATGATATCATATTTAGAGATGTTAACGAAGACTGAAAGCATAAACTCAAATATGTAGCTCATATTAACATCAGATCTGTAACATTCATCAGATCTGTAACGGCTTAAAAGTGAGTAATCTAAGGAGGGGGTAAATAACTTCCTTGACCTACCCCCTTTTATTTTCTTGCATTTAGACCCAATTTGGACTTAAAATCCAATATTAGTTTTTTTCTGCAAAAAAAATTTTTTTTTTCAGAAAACTCCAACTTCAAATTGGCACTTTTCTAAATATTGGCTCATAAACAGTTTTTAAGTTATTGCATATTTCAATATAAATGCAACTCCTTATCAACTTTCTATTTTCATTTGGAGTGTTTCATAGTTTCTTTACTTTTCTTTCTCCCCTCTTTTGTCTTTCGAAACTGCACAAAATTAGCGCTACTTAAAATAATTCATATATTTTATTTATTAAAATAAAGTTTGGAAGCTATAATAAAGCAGTATATTTATTTGCTAGTGTTATAAGGCAATATTTCAAGAAAAAAATAAAACTGGAAAAGGTTGCAGAAGCTCGTACCAGCATTTTTAGCAATAATATTTTCATAGCTTTTTTATTCTTAAATAAACAGTTTGTTAAACGTATACTCTTTATTTAACTGTTTTGAAATTATTCTCTTTTAATCTCCATTTCCAGGCTGACATTTGCGTAAAAAAATGCTGTTGCGTCTGTAAATCATTTCAGTAGAAAAATTTCATTCTTTCCTAATAAAAGTAACTTTGAAATAGCTTCTTGAAATTTCATGCTAAATGAATTTCCACCTTGGAATTCATATTAATGAGCACCCTGTTTTCCAGGAACATTTTATTTCAAAAGTATTCACAAAATTTTATTACTCTTTTTATTTCGCCAAATAATTATAAAATTATATTTTCAAAAAAATCAGGAGCAATCTTGTTGCCCATAAATGCTATAAAGCAATAAAGATAGCAGCGCTGCTTAATAATAACATAAACTAAAGCTATTATTTTTGACACATAAAAAGAAAGGGAGAAACTGGTACACTTTGACTGTCACCGAAAACTTCCTCATTATGTTTTTCTCTGGTATTTTACATTTTTGAAGTACCAAAAACGTGTTTTTCTCTTTGAGCAACTACTCCCCAAACCTTATTAAGTTTTTTTTTTAATCCAGAACCATGTGTACACCAATTTTTGGGGCGTGGGTAGCCAACTTATCTCCACCAATTCCCAGCTTTTAACATGATATTTTATGCTTTACCCAAGTGGAAGCCGCATCACATAGTTTGCTTGGCTGGACAAGGCTTTAGACTCGAAATAGTAAGATTTTAGTTTGTCAGCCTGACGCCGCTGAGATAATATGATGAACGTAATCATTAAGTCATTGATTCGAAATTCCTGTGGTTAGTCGCAAGTAGTTGCCATGTGTGCATATTTTCTGGAAACCTTCGTGCCACGTATAATGTGAATATAATCTGCAGGGGAGTCGCAACTCGTCGCGCGGTCGGGAGAGTACCACCCGAGTGGCTAGATCCCGAACCTTTGTCATTATTTTGACCCAGTTTTTTTTTTTTTTTTGTAAAGTGGTCAGCTTCTGTTTTTTGATCTTAAAATCTGAGGCTGCATCTATTTGAGAGTTAATGGACTTGAACATTGTGCGCCTAAAGGCTGGGACATTCATTGCACTATGTTTGGTCAATGAATCAGTACGCCGATTTCCTACGATATTAACCTAACTCAGCTTCTATCGGAAGTTGGCCGCCGACTTATTTTCAAAGTGGTTCAACTTCGGTCTGTAGGATAATAGAATGTAGAATTTTAGCCACCACTTGCTAGTTAAGAGCCATTGCTTGTGTGTGCCTATAGTGCTAAAGAATATGAAGGGCCAGGAGGAAAAAGATAAAAAGTCACTTTTTCGCCAATTTTGAGATATTAGCGCTATCTGGGGGCTATGAAGGACTAATATCATCTGGTAGAACAACAAGGAGGAAAAAAGATGAGAAGCGACTGAAATGTGTATGAAAACTCGAAAAACCACATAAGGAGCTACGAGAAATCAAACTTTGTTCTTCGTTTTTCTCGAAATCGCTTTTTGGTCACTTTCATCTTTTTTCCCCCTGGCCCTTCATTGTCAACGAAGAAAATATCCCAAGACGGAGGATCAGTATTTGTGAGATGCTATTGATGTGACACCATTAGATATTTCGGTTAATACTAGCATCAATAAAAGAAAACAAAACAAAACAGTTTAAGTACATCCAAACAATCCGACAATATATTTATTTAATTCAAAACTTTGACTAATGTATTTTTAATTACTTCAGTTGGTATAAAAACCTTTTATACAGTCTTTTAGTTTGTATTAAAAAAACTCATCAGTACTAAGTAATTAGATGCAAAATAGAACGGAAGAGATTTGAATTAAATAATTATTGCCCAATAAATATAAATTGAGTAATATATATTTATAATTAGTATTAGTACTACTATTATTAGTACTATCAGTATTACTCCCCCCCCCCACCCTAATTCTTATTTATAGTGAAACGATGCTTATGCAATTTTCCCGTGCGTTCTAAATATTGTGCAAGTAGATTTCTTTTTATCTCAGGGTTACATCAAATATCAAGTTTATCAAATATGCTTTTGCTCTGAACAAGCCTAAATTAATCGGGTTTCCATGGGCTTATGCTGTTGCGACATTTTACAAAATATTAATATAGAAAGCAGTACATAAAGTAATAATATAGTTGGAACACTCTCCGCCAAATTTTAGCATTCGAAACTTCTTCTACGTATTTTCAGTTTAGAAATAGAATATTTTGACGTCACCATTTTTTTGTTTTTTAAATCTTATATTAAAAAAAAAAAAAAAAATCGAAGAAATGGTTCCCGAAAAATAAATAGAATTTTTATTTTTACCCTGAATAGTTCTTTATCTGTTACTTATAACAATTTTAACAACAATTTTAACACCGAACACTTCTTATTAGACTTAAAATAAAGTTCATCCAATGCATAATATCTTATGTATATTCTTCTGAAGCTGAATTTCTGACTGTATTTAAAATATTTAATTTGTATATAACTATTCCGCCAACTCGAAATCATAAATAAAAATTTTGTTTTAAAATATATTTCAGGCACTATACTTAAATGCTTAATAGAACTTTACATTGTTCAACTGTCTTATCAAAATCAGGTTATTATTTTTTCACCACTTAATATACCATTAATTATTTGACACTTAACTTCAACAGAATGCACTTCTTGAAGTGTTTCGAAAAGCTAGAGAATAAATTTATTTCATGAATATTTTTTTCATATCCTGATTAAACTAGTTCTACATCAAAATCTTTCGCCGCTTTCCTCGCAAATTAGCGTAACGAGATTAAGAGTGACTTTTTAGTATTGAAGTGTTTTTTTTTTATAAATATATCTAATTAAAACATTAATGTAGATAGTATTTTCTCCCCTAACCCCCCCCCCCCCAACAATACATCAACTTTTTTTGACTGCACGTGCCTATTTCTTTTGATACAAAAGATGTTTTTCTCAAGGTTGTGTAAGACAAATCCTTGCACAGATTTGGACAAAGAAATATTAAGTATAAGCCGGAACCAGTTTTCAAGTCACAAGACTAGCATTTTAATTTGTCCTTCAAAATCTTGTGATTCAAATAGGAGTAAATGTCTTTAAAGTATCTTAACGTCTAGAAAGATTTGAATGACCTGGCACTTCATCTATAATCAGAAACGAAGGTAATAGGTAGTAATATCTCTTAACAAAGGCGTTTCCAAAACTTGGTTTATTCTTTTGCAACCAGTTTGAAATTCATAAAGAAAATATTTCATTTAATAGGTTTTGAAAACAGTTCATTTGAATTAATATCCAAGGTAAATTATAGATGTTTAAGTCAACGTTGTTATTATCTTCAGAGCTAAAACTCATTATTAATGCTAGTTGTAGGCTTGAAAGGATAAGGAGGACTACATGTAAGGTGTTACCTGATTACAAGCCAGGGGGCGTGGTATCGTGTGCCGTTGGAGTAGAGATTAGCGCCTTCTAGTGACTAAGGGTGTAACTGCTACATTGTTTAAAGTAGTTATGGACTGTGCTGCCCTCCAGAATTAGAAAGTGTTACTACTTAGTTAATATTTATAATACTTTAACATTGAACGAGATCTTCAATTTTGTTTAGTTTTAAATGTGGTTATACTAGGTTTTTCTTTCACTAAAGATATAGGCCACCATCACCACAGTTTTCTGTCCGCAAACTAATATGCTAACAGAAGCGTGTGCACTGTTAAAACTGCAGGTTGAGCATTGTACTTTTCGGAGTACAATGTTGTAGCAACACCGGCATCCCTAGAAGGTGACTCAACTGATTCTACAACGTTTCTTCCTAAAAGCTACCATATTTATCCCGCAGTTTAACAGTATAGTACTACTGTACACGAGCTTAAAGTAATACCTCTTGAATTCATTATTTTATATGCATTTTCTAGATAAGAATCAGATGGATCGGACAGTTTGACACTTAAAGATAGGTTTTAATTGATGAACGACGATCCACAGTTAGAATTTAGAAAGAGTTCCTGCCCACAAAAAAGTTCATTGATAAAATAAAAGTTCATTGATAAACCGTTGTATAACAGAACAAAAATAGAAAACATCATGAAGTCGTTTACTGTCTGTTTGCGTATTGCGCGCCTGGCAGCCACGATCACTTCCATTTGAAAAAGGGGTGATATAATAAGGACGCACTTGCCGGTGCTTTCGCTTCTTACTTCCTGTTGAATGTTACTTCGCATTTCCCCCCTATTTTGAGAAAATCTGAAGAGACGTCAGGCATGCGCAAATGAGAGAAAGGTTTTACGATAAAAAATAGACAGTATTTATTATTTAACATAGGTAACAAAAAGAGAAAAGTACATTCACACAAAGGACTCTTTTTGTTACAAGATTCATTAACATATATATTTTTAAAACAACTACTTGTTTTAATAGCAACTTCAATGAAATTAAGTAAGTGGGAACTACTCACCTTTTGTTACTCCCCTTTTAGTTTTGGATTTCATTAATGTCAACGGATTCGTTGATCTGGTCTGACTCCGCCGAACCAGGTAGGAGATTAGAAACAACAACAACAACAAGTGGGAATAAATTTAAATTTGTTTAAATATGTCTTTATAAGCATTAACAAACAAAGCATCAAATCATCATATTTTTCCGGTGATATTTTAGAAATTGTTATGTAAAAAACTGACATGTTATTGACATATCTTCGATTTCTTATCGTTTTAAAAATATTAACATATAAAATACTATCATATCGCAAACACGTACAAATAATTTTTAAATACAAGATAAATTAGCGAAAGCTTTCGATTCTGTCTTAAAACTAATTGGATTTTTGAATCTGACTTTTAAATACGAAGCTTCTTTAAACTCAAAAAAACTCGATTGATAGAGCTGTAGAAACCTCGGGTATGTCAACTAGATGTGATTCAAATATCCTTTTCACTGCAGGCGTGTGGGCAGTGAGTGTTGTCGTCAGAATCTAAAAATATCTCAGTATATTCCTGTACTAAAAATTTCAGGGTACCAAAATATTTATAGTAAGTTTCTTTTATCAGCCAGACATTTTTTATTATGCGACGACTACCAATAGTTCAATATGGACTATGTTTTTTCCCCGAAATTCAGGTTTTTTTTTATTTTTATGTTTTTACTATTTAAAAAGTCGATCTTTAGGTTTTAACAATTCATATAATATTGATTAACACAAGAGACAGCTTTTCACACTTTCATGTCTGAGCCTTTTCGACCGTGCATCTCCCTTCAGACTGGGGGGTTTTGTCGCTTTTCGTGATTCTTTAAAAAATACTTGGAAAAAGTTAATGTTGATAATTTTCATTTTATTAAATACTTCAAAATGTTTTCTTTCATGATAAAAGACCTATTTAAGTGAAACAACAATTAATATTTAGTAAGAAATTGTCGAAAAATGCATGGTTGGAACTTGAAAAAGAAGTTCCGCATAGAAAAATATCATTTTTGACAGTGAAAATATGCATAAATTTAATTAAAAACTTACCCAAATCTTGAAAAAATATTTTAAAAAAGATTTTATTTCCAAATACACATTATTTTGCAAAATTTGCTTTGGTGTGGTACATTTCAAAACACGAATTTGCACTGTTGCATGCTTCCACTAACTCGTATAAGCCTCGATTCTATAGCGTCTCCTGCAGTTAATTCTGATTGGTGGGGCCATCTATACATTTTTTAAGAAAGTAAAAGGTCCAGAGATAATATCTAAAAAGTATTGAAACGAAAAAAAAAAACGTATTTTCATAGCTACAGTAGCTCAAACTTGACCTCGAGCTGAGCTCGTGCTTAGTCATCTTCAACAAAAACGGCACCCCGAGCTGAGCTCAAGCTTAGACCGGAAAGTGTTAAGGCTGCGCAGGAAATGCTGCCTCATAAATGTAAAAAAATAATCATAAACAAATATAAATAACTTTAAAAATAAAAATAAATTAACAACATGCTCATAAACTAATAATGTCCGTCCTTGAAAGTCGCGCTTAGCACTCGCTAACAGTTCTAATTAAAAAAGGGTAGGTGGATTGTGGGTGATAACTTTCCAAAATTTTTCATTTTAGAAACTTGCATTTGCTGTATCCTTTTGACATGTTTAACTAAACTATGTATTTTAAATTAGCATCGTTCCGCGTTGTTTGATACGGCTCAAAATAATACTCTTTAATATTCTTCCCCTTATTGTTATCTTACCTAACACTCCTATTTTGGTAAGGGCTGACGCATGTGTAAATGCGTGGAAGGTTTAACCTAAGAAGCTCAGACAGTAAAGGATACCATTTTATGTACAATAGTCTGTGTGTGACTGCTTGCGTTATTGCACCCGTTCATCAATTAAAAATGAAGGCTCAATGCTAGGGCCACTGTTTTAGGACCCTCGTTCAAAAAAGAAAGATATTTTATAATTTCATAACATCGAATGAAAAACCAGAAGGAAATCTGAGCATAACATCGGCAATAGAATAAACGCAAAACCTTTGATCTTTTTAAATCTAGTGGCTAAATAAATAGCATGTACTAAAAAAGAAAAAAAGAAGACAACTTACCTGATTACATCCAAATAAAACCTTGAGCTATAGGTGGTGCAGATCCATCCTTGAAAAAAAAAATGCTTTTGTATCTTAGTAAAACGAATGTTCTTAAGCAATAGTAATGTGCGAAAAAACAATGCAACTCTTAAAAAATATACTGTCCTAAAAACTGTATTGTCGCAGCCCCTTTCCTTGCAAAAAACCCATTGACTATTTTTAAGTTCATTGCTTAAAATTTAGTTTTGTACAATATAAGATAATTTGAAATATAGGTAATTTGTTTCAAGAGAAAAATATTACTCGTTAATTGAAAAAAATGAAATATCTTTTGCACCCCTCTCAAAAGAATTTTTTGCTTAATTCATTTAAAATTTACGTCTTTTTGCTCAGACGCTTTGTTCTGGTAAAATACATCTAAATACAACTCAGACTTTTTTGCTGCTCAGCAAGTTTTTTTCTTAAATCAGAAAATAGATTAAAAGGAAACAAAAGTGAAAAGGAAAAATATGTTTTGAGCAAAAACTCTTCGAATAGTTTGAAAACGTGTACTTACTAGAAGGATACCGAGAAAGATAATTTCATTTTTTTCTGCATTAGTAACAATTATTTTTGCTTTATTTTCAGCTTTGGTCTGTGTGTGTATATATACACTGGCGGAAAAAAAAATCCCAACACCAAGAAAGACTTGTGTTAGATAAACGAAATTTGGTAGGCGTATTTATACAACTGAAAGATGACATCGATTGAAATTTCGTGTTCCGCGCATAAGTGTGGAGCAGCTGGCGTCACTCAGAACATGCAAATAAGGCTTGTTTTAAAAGCGTGTTGTGAAGCTCGTGTATATTATTTTTCCGTGAAATTTGACGAATTGCGTTCATGTTAGCCAGGAATACCTTTAAGAAGACGAAGAAGCCATTATCAACAGCTCACCGAGTTTAAACGAGGTCGTACAAATTGGCTACGAGAAGGTGGATTTTCATTTCGCGATATTGCAGAAAGACTTCGGTGGAAATGTTTCCACCATGCATGATTATTGGAAGCTATGGGCAAGGGATGGTACTACCTCAAGAAGATCGAGTTCCGAGCTGCCACGTGGCACGACTGAGAAGGAAGATCGCCGAATCTTGCGTACGGCTGTGGCGCATCGTACTGCATCTGCGGCTGACATTCGAGCTGCAGTTGGTACCGTCGTGACCCAAGGAACGGTAAGAAACTGTTTACTTCAAGGACAGCTCCGAGCCAGGCAGCCTGTAGCCGGTATTCCATTGACTGCAAACCATTGCCTTTTCCGACGGCAGTGGTGCCACGACAGAGCTCACTGGAGGTCGGAGTGGAGATCTGTTGTAATTTTTGATGAAAACAGATTCTGAATTAGTGCCAGTGGTGGCTGTATATTGGTCAGAAGGAGGCCAGGGGACCGCCTGCATCCAAGCGGTCTACGGCCTAGACACACGGGACTCACACCTGGAGTTATGGTCTCTGGAGCAATTTCCTACGACAGCAGGGGCATTCTTGTGGTTATCCCAAACTCACTGACTGAAAATTTGTCGTCAGTCTGTTAATTTAACCAGTAGTACAGCCCTTCATGAGTAGCATTCAATGGGGCGTTTTCCAACCGGATAACGCTCGCCCTCACATCGCTGCTGTAACGCAATGTGCTCTACAGAGTGCTGACATGTTACCATGACCTGCAAAATCACCAGGTCTGTCTCCAATTGATAACGTATGGGATGGCACCTCGAGCATCATCCACAAACAGCAATGACGGTCCTAGTATTGACACAGCAAGTGCAACAAGCATGGAACTCCATACCACAAAGTGACATTCGGCACCTGTATGACATAATGCATACACGCTTGCAGGCTTGCCTTCAAATTTCTGGAGGTTACACCCTCTATTAAATTAACATAATTTCACATTTGCACAGCATTTTCTTGAGCTTAAATTAGCCAGTGATCTTGTACATTTAATCAATTAAACATGTTAACTAGACAATTGCATTACCCAAATTTCATTGCTCTACGGCAATTTTTTCTTGGTGTTGGGATTTTTTTTTCCGCCAGTGTACACACACACACACACACACACACACACACACACACACACACACACACACACACACACACACACACACACACACACACACACACAACACACACACACACACACACCACACACACACACACACACACACACACACACACACACACACACACACACACACACACACACACACACACACACACACACACACACACACACACACACACACACACACACACACAACACACACACACACACACACACACACACACACACACACACACACACACACACACACACACACACACACACAACACACACACACACACACACACACACACACACACACACACACACACACACACACACACACACACACACACACACACAACACACACACACACACACACACACACACACACACACACACACACACACACACACACACACACACACACACACACACACACACACACACACACACACACACACACACACACACACACACACACACACACACACACACACACACACACACACACACACACACACACACACACCACACACACACCACACACACACACACACACACACACACACACACACACACACACACACACACACACACACACACACACACACACATATATATATATACATATATATATATATATATATAATATATATATATATATATATATATATATATATATATATATGGGTATACGGCTATCTTCTTTTTCAAACAAGAAAAAATTTGAAATTTTCTGAAACAAAATGTTTTTCAATTATCTATTTGTAGCAGTACAATAGTAATGAATATTTGATAATCATATTGCTCACGGTTTCGTATATGTACCCATGGTGTAGTGGTTATCACATCCGCTTCACCCGCGGAAGGTCCCAGGTTCGAGACCTGGTGGGTACACGGTTTTCTTCTTTTTGAAACAAGAAAATACTTGAAATTCCGTTACGTTTAAACGTGTATGAGAAAACGAAAATTACAGTCAATTAACAGTTAATAAAACACATTTAATGCTTTTTTGGACTTTTTAGAAACATTGAAAAGACTCTTAATTAATCTTTTTTTTCACGTTAAGAGAGATGCTAAACGTAATTAAATATTCTTAAACGAGCAGCACTTAAATTGCAGTTAAGAGTTTAAATTAAACCAATCAAGCTATCTTTTTTAGGAACAGCTTTCGGTAATAAAGTGTATGGTAATTACCATAATTGTAAGCGGAGAGACATAAATTGAAATTAACTTAAGACTGCATTTTTATAGAAAGTTGCAGTTCAAACTAAAGTTATTTTTTGATTCTAGTAAAATACCAGAACGAAATAGGCGCAAAGTATTAGCATTTATATGCGGTAATTATAATAATTTGGCTGCGCATTATAAGTTATTAAATCACTACTAAAGCTAAATATTTATCTTTATTTTTTCACATAACTTTTAAGTAAAGATATAAAAGGGTTTGATAATTATTTTTACTGGTGATACAACAAAGCTTATGTGTAAGTTGTATATCAATTGTGGCATTTTTATGAAAGGAAAGTAAAATCTTATTTAAAGTGTATCATTCAAACTGCTGAAACATTAATATGTTTGGTATTTTTTACAGTTTGTATCTGAGGTCATAAATATTATGTATTTTTGATGAGATAAATTATTTTTGTGTTCTTTGTACTTACTCATATTGCAATGTTACATCTAAGAAGCTTTTAATGTTGTTTAATATGAGACGATTTCGATTATTGGAAATCTAGTGATGTAGCTCTCCATTGGCGTCAAATCTTTATCAACAAGCGCGCATGAAGGAATCCTTTAATTCGCAGATATAAACAAATAGTGCGGCAGATATGTGACAAAAACTAGTGGAATTGTGCCTTTAATGATAGAAGCATATAACTTGAGGTGCACATACTATATATATTAATGAGTAATTCTGGATACGCGGCCATCTGAGATTTTGAATATTTCAGTAATGGCGGACGTTCAAAATTCCAGCCTCTGAGTACGTATTATGTGCTTCTTTGTTTCGTTATTCACAATTTTAATGGAGTACGTTGCGAAACAAATCATGGAATTTAATACCTTTCTATATTAAAGTTCTATTGCATTATTTTTTGCAACGAATTTTAACTTTAACCGCTAGTGGCGTTTCATAGTTATTTTTTTTTGTCGCCCAAAAATGCGCAGCAGATATATGACCAAATTGATGGAACTGTGCCTTGAATAGTAGTTGCTTAAAAATTTGGATACAGATATTAAATATATAATGTGGTAACACTGGAAATTCCACCATGTAAGTTTTTGCATACTACATTACATTACACCCCAGATTCCCATATTTCAGTAATGACGGACATTCAAAATTGCTGCTCCTGAATATGTCTTTTTTCTCTTTTGTCTTTAACATCCGGCGCAACAAGGAAGAGGGGTTATAAGTTTGACGTGTCTGTCGATCTGTGTATATGTTCACCTTTGTATCTGTGTATGTGTCTGTGGCACTCTAGCGCTTAAACGGATAGACAGATTTAAAAAAAAAATGTTCGAAAGGTGAGTCTATCAAAAATGTGCTCATCTAGGTCACGTCTTCGGAAAACCTTAACTAACGAAGATATTAACTAAAAACTTTTAAGTTTTTTTTTTTTTTTTTTTTTTTTTTTTTTTTTTTTTTTTTTTTTTTTTTCCGATTTTTGAAGTGAACACATTTTTGAAAATTTAAAAGAATAGTTTCAAAAGAAAGAGAAAAAGTTTCTGCTTTTGATGGAATTTTTTTTTAACTTCCATGTCATAAAGAACTCGAAATATAACGCTTTAGCAAATGTGGCTAAGCTTTAAATTTACAAGATTGGAAACCAATGTCATTGTTTGCCGGCAAGGAAAGAAAATGATTTAAAATATTTATATGTTGTCAGTTACAATTTGTTAACAATTAAAATACTTAATTGATTTTAGTATAACGATCTTAAAATAAGTTCCAATTTTAACTCTTTTTTCTGCTTTTACGACTATAAAATTTTACTAGTAAAAATTAAATTTCCTTTTCCGTGTTTACCATGTCCTCTCGAAAATAATTCAATATTTTAAAATTTAAATGGCTTTTTGACCAGTGAAGTTCGTTTCAATATGAGATCGGCAATCAGGGTGACACTGTGTCAATTTTTTGGAGGAAGAGGTAAAAGGACCTTATGGGGCACATGGAATGCGCGTCGGGATATTACTGCCACATTTTGTGCATTGGCTTATAGACCTTCCCAGAATATTCTTCAAGATATATTAAAACCTCTGGAGAGGTTCATAGTGCTGCTATACGACCGTAGAAGCTGTCTATCAGGCAGGCTACAAAAAGAACTGTCTATCAGGCAGTCTACTGCTGGGCTGAAATAATGTTTGCATTCCCAGTACTCCCTTAACCAGGTGAGTGGGGCTAGAAATTGCTAAAGGTGGAAGGGAAATATTGTGGACAACCCTGCCAAAGGCTTCTCGCACTATTGTGGACAACCCTGCCAGAGGCTTCTCAGGCACGCAGGGAACTCGTACGTACGATGTGGCTGCAAGAAAGGCTGCTATTACACTGAAGTGACAAAAGTCATGGGATAGCAATATGCAAATTTTCAGATGGCAGTAGCATCGCATAGAACAGGTATAAATGCGCAGTGCTTTTACAGAGCTTTCATTTCTGTTCAAGTTATTCATGTGAAGAGGTTTTAACGTGATGATGACCGCACGACGTGAATTAACAGACTTTGAACGCGGAATGTTAGTTGGAGCTAGACGCATGGGTCATGCCATTTCGGAAATCGTTAGAGAATTCAACATTCCCAGATCCACTGTGTCAAGAGTGTGCCGAGAGTATGAAATTTCAGGTATAACATCCCACCATGGACAGCGCAGTGGTCGACCGCCTGCACTTAAAGATCGAGACCGGCGACGTCTGCAAAGAGTCGTAAATTCTAACAGACAAGCAACACTGCGTCAAATCACCGTAGAAATCAATGTGGGACGTACAATGGACGTGTCTGCTAGAACTGTGCGGAGAAATTTGGATTTCTTGGGCTATTCCAGCAGAAGACCGACTCGAGTGCCTTTACTGACAGAACAACATCGCTTGCAGCGACTCTCGTGGGCACGTGAGCATATCGGTTGGTCCCTAGATGAATGGAAAACCGTGGCCTGGTCCGATGAGTCACGATTTCAGCTGGTAAGAGCCGATGGTAGGGTTCGAGTGTGGCGCAGACCCCACGAAGCCATGGACCCAAACTGTCAGCAAGGCACTGTTCAAGCTGGTGGTGGCTCCGTAATGGTGTGGGCTGTTTTTTCATGGCATGGACTTGGTCCTCTAGTGCGACTGGACCGAACATTGACTGGAAATGCTTATGTGCAGCTACTTGGAGATCACTTGCAGCCATTCATGGACTTCATGTACCCAAACAACGATGGGATTTTTATGGATGACAATGCGCCATGTCACCGGGCCACAACTGTTCGCAATTGGTTTGAAGAAAATTCTGGACAATTCCAACGAATGATTTGGCCACCTAGATCGCCCGACATGAATCCCATTGAGCATTTATGGGACACCATCGAGAGGTCTGTTCGTGCCCAAAATCCTGCCCCATCAACGCTTTCACAATTATGGACGTCTATCGAGACAGCATGGCTCAATATTCCTGCAGAAGACTTCCAACGACTTGTTGAGTCCATGCAACGTCGAGTTGTTGCACTTCGCCGGGCAAAAGGAGGGCCGACACGATATTAAGAGGTATCCCATGACTTTTGTCACTTCAGTGTATAAGCCTCAATGTGAGAAAGTTGCTCTGCAGTGTACTGCTCGTTGAACATGAGGCAATCTTTGTAACTAGTGATATCAAGCTTAAATAAACGTAAGTTTTGTTTTTGTTTTATTTTTAAGAAGGGGAGGGGTTGTAAGCTTAGTTTTTCTTTATAAAAATGCTCAAGATAAAAATATATTATCAAAAAAAAAAGTTTTTTTAATAATATATTTTTATCTTGAGCATTTTATATTATGAGCATGAAAAAAAAAGTTTTTTATTTTGTTTTTATTTTTCGGTTTTTAAACTTCCCGCTGACCGCATGCGGCTCACTGGAAGTAGGTTAGAGACCCCAGTTTGATTTATGATCAGTTATATGCAACACATTACGTATCTAGTAGTCAAAGATACCGAGAACAAATGATGCAATGTTCTTTTTTTCTTTAAATGATTCACATTAATTTCTTAAATATTTATATAAATTTGCAGTGGAACCTCGTTAAAACGAACATAGATAGACCTTTAAAATTAATTCGTCTTAAGCGCATTTCATTTTATCCAAAAAACAATAAATAACGTCATGTGTAATTAAAAAAGTTCCGGGATCGGCAGTTCGTCTTAGACGTAATTAATTTTAAGCGTGTTCGAATTAACGAGGTTCGACTGTATTGTAATTAAACAATAATATATATAATTACGAGGAGCACACTCTTTATGCATGAAACAACAATAACTCTGTATAGTTATAACAGTTGTCATTTAACATGATTTAAAAAGGTTTGAAGGAACTCTAAAGATATTCAGAGGAGGCCTTTGGATTTCAATATCCTCTCTCAGGATATCAGTTCTCTGGTTGTGAACAGGAACCTCCCCCCTCCCTCAAAATGTTTACTCTTTCTCCCATCTTCTGCAAAATGTTAAATTCAATAAATGCTTCCTTCACTACTCATACACTACAGGTTATTAAAGATATAAAGCATTTGCATACATGATGAAACAAAGAAATCAACTAAAAATGTCTAAATTTGGAGAATTTGGGAAATTTTGAGAAACTGTATCTCAAAAACCATTATAGCTAACAAGTCCATTTTGGTATCAACTTGTAGACAATTTAATATAGTTTAAATATGTATAATATGATATTTGTCAAAAACGTGCTCTTTCATGGTCAAAATGGGGAAAATTCGAAAAAAGTACGAAAATTAGCAGTTTGACGGCTGCCATTACTCCAATAGACAAAATCTCAGATGGCCGCGTATCCAAAATTAAATCTCTTGATGTGTATTACACGTGTGCCAAGTTTTATGTTTCTATCATTAAAGGCACAATTCGGTCACATATCTGCTGTACTAAAAGGGTTGGCAAGATTAAAAAAAATATCGCTAAAGATTTGACAACCGTAGCAAATGCCCAATTACCGAAATATTCTGTTAATTTAGTTGGTAGGATATTTTATATTGAATAAAACTTTTAATGCCATTTAACGGCTTTTTAAAAAACTTTTGAAGGACAGTTTTTCAGTTTACTGACTTAATTTATTTGTTTAGCTGAGCATTTTACGTTTAATGAAGCTTTTAATCTTGTTTAATAGTGTGTTTATATAACAGTACTTTTTCGTTACAATTACGTCACTTGATCTTATGTTAGCACTAAATGAATTTGTTTTAGGGAATGGAAAAAAGAAAAAGAAAAAAGTGATTTTGAGTTAAAAATAAAATGGTACCACTTTTGGGGGTCTTTTACGTACTTAGAAACATATATAAATGTAAGTAAGGTTCTCTAACAACTCGTGATTGCGAAAACCATAACATGAATTCCAGATGACAAAATTATTTTTTAAAATTTAGTTTGTATTAATGCTAGTAGAATAAGAGTGAGGCAGATGAAAAAGAAAATAGAGATCCAAGTACAGTAGCCCCTCGTTATATCGCGCCTCGTTATATCGCTCATTCTGATATATCACTCTTTTCTTTTGTCTCCCCCCCCCCAAAAAAAAAACTTTTAGTTCGAAACCATTTTTGAGAAAATATGTAAGGTGCTCAGAAAAGGTCCCTTTTTCATTTATTTTGTCATCAATGAACAAAACGAAGGTTCTTCTATTCTTCTGAATTCGCTGAAAAGAAGCAGCAAATTCCTGTCGCCCAAACTTGCATATTGCAGAGACAGTTTGAAAACTACTGAAGACATTCTTTTGTATTGATACAATGAGTGAGAAGCATCTGTTAGTAATGTGTAGTAGTAATCTGTCAAAGTTATATTTTTTTGTTACCTTTGACTGAAAAAAAAAGCTAATAATAAGCTCGAATAAATGAATTTTCATGTATGTGCACGTATAATTTACTTGCATGCTGGATAGAAAACTATTTTTTATGACCTCGGTTATATCGCGCTTTCGGATATATCGCGCTTTTTTCTTGTCCCCGAAAAGTGCGATATAACGAGGGGTTACTGTAAAATATATCACTCTATAGAAATTAAATTACTATGTTTGAATGGTAATGCCATTAACAGAAGAAAACCATATTTTTCAGTTTAATGAATTTAATTTTTGAAACTAAATGCATGGAAACGTTCTTTTTTTTTTAATATTGTAGAATTGCAGAAACTAAAAAAAAGTTCCTCATTCATATATTATTAAAAAGGTTTTAAATTTGTCAGTAGCTCTTTATATATCCTATATCAGGGTAATTCCATCGTGACTAACATAACATTTAGAGTAAATTTTTAATCTTTCTTTCTGTGTGTGAGCCTTATTTTTGTCACAATACCAAAAACAAGGTGTTATTCTTCTCCGCATAGATGAGTTGTTTAAGTTAATATAAAAAAAAATAATAGTAATTTCATTTTTGGCAGTTAGAGGACATTTTGATCAACGTGACTAACATAACAGATCTGTTTCAAATCTGTTATGTTAGTCACGTTGATCAAAATGTCCTCTAACTGCCAAAAATGAAGTTAATATTATTCTTTTTGTATATTAACTTAAGCAACGCATCTATGCGGAGAAGAATAACACCTTGTTTTTGGTATTGTGACAAAAATAAGGCTCACACACAGAAAGAAAGATTAAAAATTTACTCTAAATGTTATGTTAGTCACGATGGAATTACCCATCAGTGGAATATGATTAGTTCCTTTTTTCTTACAAATAACGTTAAATTTAGAGCTGAATAGCAAAGTACCGTCAAGAATTAAAAAATGAGTGTCATATTTTTGCTATTTCATTAACAATGAATCATTTTTGTTCACTAAATCATATCTGTTTAGGTCGAGTTTCAAGTGAAAGTTTGAATAACAAACTTCATTTATTTGAAGTATTCTTAGTCACGAAAAACAAGTTTTCACTTTTTAGCTTTTTGTTTCCAAAACGACGCAAATAGAGTAAGGAATTCACCCATAATAAACAAAACAGGTAGAACTCGAGACAAAAGCTCGGTAACAAGATACTGCTGCTACACAGAATAAAGAATATTTTTTGAAATGAATTTACGTATCAAAATCGGAAAACAATGTTGTTCTTTGTTATCTTTGCTTCCTTTTTCCTCTTTTCTCTTTCCTTCATTTCCTTTGCTTGTCCCTATTGTTTCACAATATGCGCTTTAGTTGTCTTTTGCACAAAAAAAAAAAAAAAAAAAAGAGACATTTTAAGATAATGAAATAAGTTTTTCACGACAATGCTTTGTTTTGTGAAACGAAGCAACATAAGTAGCTCTGTTCAAATTATTTTTATTTTTTGATATTTAAAAAGCAAGTATATTGTCTTCAAAATTTCTCTTGGAATTTATAAATGATTTAAAATTTTTAAATTATGTACGCGTCTTTATTCCTCTTTCTATTTAAAGGTTAACTCGGGAGGACGCGCGGGGTCATTTTATGACCCCAAAGCAATTTTCTAACTCCAATTCCAAGAAAACTATAAACCAGTTCACTCCTCTCTTCTCAGTAGCTGAGTTTCTACCCCCCATTCACCTTTTGTTACTAATTCGGAGGTATTTCTGGCATTTGCATTCAGCCAAGACACGTTTGGTCAGTTACTGATGTCCTTCTATGACCCCGCGCGTCCTTACGTTTGCTTAAAAGATCGACTATTTCTCCTGCCTGATGCGGTCAGTTTGTCACTTGTTTTTTCAATTAAAATAATTTTGTACTTTGAAACAACCATATAGAAAGTATTCTTTATGCTGATTAGTAAATACATTTCTAAAATCCTTTTTGGAGGGAAAAATGATACCGAAATAATACTTATTTAGAAATTGAGCAAATAGAATGAAAGGGACACTTATTCAATTAAATTATCATCTCCCTTTCATTTAACCAGTGTAAAAAGTACTTAAATTATGATAAAAACAATCAAAGTAATATTTTGTTTGTCTTCATACATGCAGTATAAAAATACAAGAGGAGACAAAATTAAATCAAGTAAATAAATTATTTTCGATTAAAGGTTGAAACATTTTAAATATAAATCTATCAGTTTTCTTTAAAAACATCAATTCTAGAATGATAGTTGTTATAAATATAGTAAATTATATAAAATGTAATAACCCGCAAAATTTATATGAGCTTTGTGTAAAAAATATACGTTCCATACCTTTAAACAGAATTGCGGAAGAAAGTTAGTTTGCGTAGCACATTTTTGTCTAAATGATAGGTTTCAATGTCTGTAATTGTGCTGCAATATAGTTTTAAGAAAGAAATATTCAAATATAAAAGTTTTCAACTGCATAGGAAGGGATTTTGGGTTCATTCAAAGGTTTGGGGTCATTTTATGACCCCGCGCGTTCTGCCGGGTTAAAAAATATTTTTGAAAATTTTATCAGTTTTAAATTACATCTTTTTGAAAATCTTTCGGACAAAGTTTGCATCATTGTCTTAGTGTATAAAAGTCTATTCATGTTTATTTGCCAGACCTCAAAGAAATATGTATATATATATATATATATATATATATATATATATATATATATATATGCACCGAAGAGCCCTTTCATTATGACCACCCTGCCAATAACATGTAGGACTACCTTAGCACCCAAAACTGCTTGCACCCGCTGTGGCATTGATTCCACAAGGTGCTGATAGGTTGTCTGAGGTATCTGGTACCAAGCGCTCACTATCTGGTCCTGCAATTCCCTCACATTGAGAGGGGGTAGCGTGGCAGCACGAAGTTGGTTTTCCAAGTACGACCACAAATTCTCTATTGGATTAATATCAGGTGAATTTGGGGGCCAAGACATGACTTGAAAGTCACTGGAATGTTCCTCGAACCGGTCCATGACGATTTGACCTTTATGACATGGTGCATTATCCTGTTGATACATATCATCACCCCGCAGGAAATACTGTTGCCATGAATAGGTGAACTTGGTTGGCAACGATGTTCACGTACCTTCCAGACGTCAAGGATTGTTCTATGGGGTTATGGGCCCTCATGTGCTCCATGAAAACATTGCCCACACCATAATACCCCCACCACCGGCTTGTCTCCGTCCAACTGTGCATCTGGGAGCAAGGGATTCATTTGGAAATCGGCGGATACTCACACGCCCGTCGAGGTGATGGACCAGAAAACGTGATTCGTCGGACCATGCGACTTTCTTCCATTCCTCTGGTGTCCAATTCCGATGTTTCTTGGCCCATAGCAGACGCATCTGGCGATGACGTTCCGTTTCTGCAGGAACATGCTTCGGCCTCCGCCAGCGTAGGGCCATACGCAGCAATGTTCGCTCCACAGTGTGTTGAGAAACATTGCATGGGTTACTGCTGTTGTAGTTGGGGGTGATTTCGGCTGTTGTAGCTCTTCAGTGACGTTGAACAATGCGTAGCAATCTCCGCTCTCCTTGAGAATCAATGCGCCGTGGATGACATACTTTTGGCCGGCGACTTGCCACGTCACCATCCCTGCACCCCTTTCATATGTGCTCACAACAACTGAACGTGAACAGACCACTAAAGACGCCGTTTCAGATATTGATGTTCCCAGTCGTCGAGCCATAACGATTTGACCTTTATCAAAGTCTGATAAATCTGCTGTTTTTCCCATTATGTCGCTAAAATCGCGCTATGTTTAGAAAGACACTGCATACCCCTTATATATACTACAGTACCAGCGGCTCAGGAGTGTAGTGGTTTTGCTTCTAAACGAGCCCATTCTCACAGATGGAGGGTGGTCATAACGTAATGGCTCTTCGGTGTATATATACACATATATACACTGGCGGAAAAAATCCCAACACCAGGAAAGACTTGCGCTAGATAAACCAAATTTGGTAGGCGTGTTTATATAACTGAAAGATGACATCGATTGAAATTTTGCGCTCCGCACATAAATGTGGCGCAGCTAGCGTCACTCTAAACATGCAAATAAGGCTTGTTTTAAAAGCGTGTTTCAAAGCTCGTGAGTATTATTTCTCCGTGAAATTTGACGCATTACATTCATGCTAGCTAGGAATGCCTTTAAGAAGACGAAGAAGCCATTTTCAGCAGCTCACCGAGTTTGATCGAGGTCGTACAATTTGGCTACAAGAAGGTGGATTTTCATCTCGCGATATTGCATAAGGACCTGGTCGGAATGTTCCACCGTGTATAATTGTTGGAAGTTATGTTCAAGGGATAAAACCTTCTCAAGAAGATCGAGTTCGGTAAGAAGGACAGCTCCGAGCCAGGTAGAATGTAGCCGTTTTTCCATTGACTGCAAACCATTGCCGTTTGCGACGACAGTGGTGTCAAGACAGAGCTCACTGGAGGTCAGAGTGGAGATCTGTTGTAATTTGTAATGAAACAAGTTTCTGCCTTGGTGCCAGTGATGGTCGTAGCTTGGTCAAGAAGGAGGCTGGGACACGCCTGCAACGAAGATGTCTACGGCTTAGACACACGGGACCTACACCTGGAGTCATGGTTTCGTTAGCAATTTCCTATGACAGCAGGAGCACTCTTGTGGTTATCCCAAACACATTGACTGCAAATTCGTCGTCAGTCCAGTAATTCAACCTATAGTACAGCCCTTCATGAGTAGCGAGCATGGGGGAGTTTTATAAACAGGATAACGCTCGCCCTCATACCGCTGCTGTAATGCAATGTGCTCTACATAGTGTTAACATGTTACCATGACCTGCAAGATCACCAGTTCTATCTCCAATTGATCGCGTATGGGATATCATTGGACGGCAACTCCAGTATCATCCACAGCCAACAATGACTGTCCTAGTATTGACACAACAAGCGCAACAAGAATCGCCTGCCATACCACAGTAACATTCGGCACCTGTATGACACAATACAAGCACGCTTGCAGGCTTGCCTTCAAAATTCTGGAGGTTACACCGGCTATAATAGTAACATAATTTCACTTTTGCACAGCATTTTCTTGAGCTTGAATTAGCCAGTGATCTTGTACATTTAATCAATTAAACATGTTAACTAGACAATTATATTACCCGAATTTTATTGCTCTACAGTAATTTTTTCTTGGTGTTGGGATTTTTTTCCGGCAGTGTATATATATATATATATATATCTTATATATATATATATATATATATATATATATATATATATATATATATATATATATATATATATATATATATATATATATATATATATATATATATAAATTACGTGTCCCTGTGTTTGTGGCCAATGGACTCCTCAGCTACTGAACCGAATTTAACTAAATTTTGTACGCAGTTTCAGTTTGGTCAAACTTAAATGATAGGATACTTTTTATCTCAATTTAGGACCGCAATATATTTTTTGTTGCAAATTATCTGATTAGCTACCAGCTTTTCTGTATCCTTGGCTTCTATAAGATAAAATCTGCTGCTGGGTTGTCAGTTGCTTCGGAAGCAAGAAGCAATAGTTGTAACGATCAAGGATGTCGAATCGGTTTCTAGCATATTCGTCGGGATTCTCTTAATTTAAATTGTGCCTGTAAGTATTATTAAATCAATATTCGGAAAAGTATTATTTGCTTTCTTCTCCTTTACTTAATTGAATTTATTAAAGCAGTTTAGATATTAACATATGCTATTTTGTATGTTTTAAAAATTTTTTTCATTCATGTTTAGGTACAAATATTTTTTAGGAAAATTATTTTAGTGAAAAATATCATACCTTTTTCGAGCTTTGAGTTATAAAATATTCATATTGTTTAGTGATTTTTATGTCAGGTGTATTTAGACAAAGAAAGGCTCACTGCATTATGTGATATTTTACCTATGTAGTATTTAAATTTTTAGTGATTTAGTTCAGAATTGTATTTGCTAAGCGTATCCATCTGCAGCAATAAATTTGCAAATTATCGTTCAACAATACATTTGGTATTTACTATTCAAAAAAGAAATTCTTGGGAGAGAAAATGTACTGTTTTATGGTGCGAAGATTAAAATTATTTCTATACACACACTTTTTACCGTCACATTGCTTTGTAACATAAATATACACCTCATAGTTTGCAATTAAAAATTCGGCTGTTTCGTAAATATCGTACCTTTTCGGGTTTTATGTTATACAATATTCATTTTTTTTGTGATTTTGTATTTCAATTGTATTGTAATAAAAAAAGGTTTTACTGTTTTTTGTGAACTTTTATCTGTAATATTAATATTTGGAGTGATTTTGCTCAGAATTGTATTTTCTAAACGTACCTCTCTGCATTCATAAGTTTTCAAATTATTCTAATTAACTAAAATTTTACATTTTTTGATGATTTTTTGTTTCTAGCAAACTAAGAAAATTTTGCTCGATTGTTTTCATATTTTGACCTCAAATTCATATTTATATAAAGTTGATCTCTATAACGGTAATAAAGTTTTTCGTTTCTATTGAAACATTGTAGTTTAACCCATACCTTAGCCACAGCAAAGCGTAGGTCAGCTAGTATATATATATATATATATATATATATATATATATATATATATATATATATATATATATATATATATATAATTATTGTTCTTATTTTTCCTTTTTTTAGCCTACTTTCCCGTTAAAAATAAAAGAAAGACGAAAAAAGTATTAAAAGTAGCTTAATGCATCGAAAAAATATCGCCAAGTCCAAAAAAAATCGCCAAGTTAAAAAAAATATCGCCAAGTCCAAAAAATATCGCCAAGTTAAAAAAATAAAGAGGTAAAATGAATATCGAAAAATTAAAAATTTGAAAGTAGGTTATTGAGATGGGGAATTTGTGTGTCGGTCGGTCTGTCGGTCGGTCGGTCGGTCTGTCTGTCCCCCCCTAATAACTTTTGAATGAACATTCCGATTTGGACAAACTTTTTTTTGTTGGAAAGATCTCGGCGAGTACAGCTCATTCCCATATTTGATTTTTTGATTTGAACAATTTTTGGTTCAACTTTGAGCCGTTCAAATAACCGGTCCCGCGATACTAACTTTTTAATGAACAACCCGATTTGAACAAACTTTTTTTTGTTGGAAAGAACTTTTCAAGGATACTTCATTCCCGTACTTACATTTCCGATTTGAACAATTTTTCATTCAACATTGAACCGCTCAAGCAAGCTGTCACCCCTAATAACTTTTGAGTAAACAGTTCGAAAAAAATGACTGACTGTGCAGACGATTTTTTGTTTATTTATTCATTTGTTTTATTGAATTTATTATTATTATTATTATTATTTTTGGCAGACGATTTTTTTTGTAACAAAAATGTTTCATTCACTAGGGCATTTTATTCTTTATTTATATTTAACAACTGGCAACGGATTAAAAGTGAAATTCGAGACATTTTATCAACGGACGAGTTTTTTTTTCTTTTTTTTTCTTTTTTTTTTCTTTCTTTGATAAAATGTGTTTTGATGTACTTTGTACTTTTAATTTTTTTTTTGAAAACAATTGAGGAATTTTTCTACGGAAGAACTGTAACAGTTACATTCTTTTAAAGGTGCGACAAAACTTTATTTATTCATTTATTTACTTTTTATGTGTCTATTTCATCTGATGAGAGAGGTATATTTTGCTTTTAAAGGTATGTTTGACATAATTTTTAGTCTTAGATAATCAAGAGAATAATGATCAGATGCTAGAATGCCGATGTCGATGTACGGGAAAGTAGGCTCGTTTAGTTCTTGACAGAACTTCTTGTTTAAATTTATTTTCAAAAAACTTTTTTTTATAATATTTTTTTTGCAATAACTAACTTTGTTAATATAAGTCCTACAATAAGTTAGGGATGAATTAAATTCTTGGAAAACTTCTGAATTTTTTCGTAGTTTGCTAACTTCTGGCCGTTCTGAAAGCGAGTTTAAGCGCACATACTTTTATTCATTGTTCACTCTCGTTTTCAAGCAATTGAAACTTGAAAAAAATTCACGAATCCGAAGTTTTCTGTTACATTGTGTGTTTACTAGTAAAACACGCTTATTCAAAATAATATATTTTCTACTGTCATCCCTTATTATAACTTGTGCTCAAATTCTCCAACTGTTGAAATCGTCATACATTTATTTACTTTGATTTGTTTTCAGTTATTTGTCACGGTAAAAGCTCCAGAGAAGTAGCTTTTACATATTAAATACGATAATGAAAAACACATTACCTACAGAGTGTGCTTTCCGTAGTGGCTATTTAGTGCGTGGTAACTCCACAATATAATAGATGTAGAAGAAAGTTAAAAAATATTCACTAAGTATGGAACTAAATTGCTTTAAAATTACATCTGCTTAAGTTTTAAATATGTGTAATGATGCTGAATGTGTCTTGGTGTCAAGAGTCATTATTCAAAATTGTTTTAAATGTATTTAAAGTTATTACTTATACCGGTTGCTAGTTTTTTTGTTTCACGCATTTATGAATCTCAAGCACAGAATGCCTTTAACCAGCCCATCCTTCTTTTAACATTATTCTAATTTTGAATTGATACATTATTTAGTATCATTAACTCTTTTCTGACCAAGGATGCATTGTTAAAAGGATACATACCTCCAATAATTATATCTGATTACAGTCTTTAAAAAAACCATTAATCATGTTAATTGTGCAAGCACAAGTTAAGTAACAATTTCTTGCAAGTGCTTAGTATTTTTTTTTTTCATTTACTTTTAATATTCCTGCTCTTAAAACGATATTTGATAAAAATAGCTGCATGTGTTTGTATATTTTAATGTGCGCTTGATGATCAAGAACTTACATTTGGGAGTTTTTGCACCCCGCCCCCTGCATCTATCGGGGATTTAGCCAGATTGACGTGAAACAGAATACTTACGCCTATTTAATAACAATGACTTGTGGTCTAAACTCAACCTATTAGCACTGCTTGTTTCCAAATGGGCTACGTATTTTGCTAGTTATCATTGTCAGACCTTGTTTATTCTCCGAGACAGGCAATCATTCTTTGATGTGGCAGTACTATCAGCGAACGCCATTGCCATAAGAATTGTGACGCCCAGTTTCCCCCCTAGATGGAGACACTTGGGCTCCATTTGAAGTGAGACTGCACTAGGTGTTTCACCAAGACATATTTCATGTCGAACGAAAAGTAGAGGAATCTTTTCCATGCTACCTATTCATACGACATGGACGATGTCGATTTTCTGCATCTTGCCGGTTTTGATCCAGCTCCTTTGAAAAGAATTGAGCTAAAAAGCTTTTACAGAATGCAACTATAAGTTTGAAGCAGGCTGAATTTCTATTGATTAAAAAGCAATAAATAATAATGTTTTCTTATTACTTCTGTTTTTAAAATTATTAACTTTCACATAATATAATTTGCAAATGAACTAGAAATGGCAAGAAAGTTTTTTTCTCCGAATCAAAGGAACTGAAGCAGGTTTCTTTACAACTATATTCTGTGCAATATGTTTCTCTTCTATTCAGTAATTTGTATAAATTAGAGGATCTATAGAAACTAGCTAATGAAATACCGGTTAAAGCCAATAAAGCATTGATACCTTTTCTAACAAGGTTGGAGGAAAACTAATTAGGCAACTGTATGACTTTTTCTCCGATGGCCAATCACTTCTTCTAAAGATCCTTCCGTGTTTTCGTTGCATGTCTTACATGTTGTATCCACCCTCTCTCCGCACAAAAAAAAGCAAGAAATATCGAAAATGCTATACATTGCTTTCGGAAACACTAATAACTAAGTATAACAGTTTTTTCCTTGTACCCCATTTTACATAAACTAATCTGTTAGAAAAAAAAAACATCAGTACAATTTAGTTAGGTACTGTATTTCAGTTCTAAATAAGAGAACCTTATGCATAATGTAATAAGTTAGAATTTCGAATGAGAAAAGTGATGGACAAAAGTAAACTTCATAGTTTCATAGTGCAGAAATAAACATAAAATGAAAATGTTATCTTTTTATACTATAAGAATGTTGCTAACTAAACAATGATTGTTTAAAAGTATAGTTAATGACGCGAATAAGATCTGAATACCTATTAAACAGCAAGTTTGGTAATTACTATATGGTTTTTGTGGACTTCTCGTTTTGCCCCATTTGCTTATTTTACCTCACCTAAGCCTAAATAATAATAAATTAGTTTAAAAGGCGTTGTGATGACGACAATTGGACTCATTGGTTATTCAAGGTCAAAGTAGATTTTGGAGGGAAGGGGCCGTCAACTTTTAGGTCATCTAATGGGCTGCTTGAAGCTAAATTAGACCTTGTATATTACTAACAAAAAGTTCATCCAATTTCGTGATGCTTTTATGTTTTCACCTTCCATCTACACATGATCGTAATAATCGTTTGGATCCCTCCAAATTGCATTTGATGGGAAAGAAATATTCAAAGTATTTATATTATTAGCTAAAAAGATAAAATACGAAGGATATCCTTCACACAATGTCAATTTTAGTCTAGGTCAACCATTTCTGGCTGCTGTAAGAGGATAGTACTCTTTAATTATTTCCCTTTCAACACAATAAATTCATGACGAATGTCACGAGATCAATCATTTATCTCTTTAATCTGAATTTTTTTTTCTAAAGCAAACATATACTATGCCTGTAGTTTCTTAACGATGCGTTAATTTTCCTAACGATATAAGTTCAAAATCAGGATGCAAAAACTTAACGATGCATAGATTTTCTTAACGATATAAACTGAAAATCAAGATGCAACATCTTATCTACCGAATGGAAGAAAATGGAGCTAATGATTTAAAGAAAGATTATAGGTGTGTATTGCAGTCGTCATTAGGAATTTATTATGAATTTAAAAAGTAATATTTGAAGGACGATTAATATTTGCATAGAATTACACTTAAGCTACTATTATGCACTAGGCCGCTATTAGTGGCTGCATTATTCAATAATGGAATCATAGGATTCAAAATAATTCTTATCTTTTTCTACATCTATATATTACCTTGTAAGAATAGTAACAAGTCATATTTGCTTTAGTAACTGATAAGTACAGTTTTCACATTTTTGGATCTAGAAGCTACTTTTCCATTGCTACTTTGTTACTAAGTAAGTGATAAGAATTCTCTAACATGATTACAGCTCCTAGTTCTGTGCTTTCCTTTTTTAAGGGGACAGGACGCCTTTGAAATTAAATATATATATATATATATATATATATTTAATTTTTTGCGTTAAAAGGACTCATTTATGACTATATATTTTAATAAACTTCTTTCTTTCTAGCATACGTTATAAGACCTTTTTTTTCCAAATTAATTTTGTACGTTCAGCTACATTTAAAAGAAGAAACCAACTCAAGATTCTGTTACTTATTGTTTTTAAAATTCTGGAAAGGTTAAAAAAATGTAAAGTGGAAAAACCAGGCATCCCGCCCGGAATTGTAACAAAATAGCAATAACATTTGCAGCTGGACAAAAATTCTAATGAAAAACAAAAAATTTTGCAGGCAACATTTTTTGTTTAACTTTTTTTTTCATCTTAAAACTTGTGTTCTCACACTATTCTGTCCACCTCGCTTCAATTAAACCAGCAAAAAAAAATCTAAAAACTATGCATGAAAGGCAGTACCGAAAAGTCTTTAACAAGGATAGGTAACTCGCAAGGGTTAGTTTTCGTGTTTTTCAAATTTTTCACATTTTTTCTAGTTTTGAAATACTGTTAATCTGAAACAACTATAATGAGCAAAAGCAGAAACTTTCAAAAATAATAATCAAACATCATTTCATAAGTCCTGTGTCCTAATATTACACTAATTTTTCCTAAAGAAACACCACAGCAGATACAAAGGCGGTGTGCTGTCTGTACATTGTAAGTAATAATTTGTAATAATGTTGAAAAATATGTTTAATCCAGTTACGGAAATAAATGTATTACATATTATTAGCAGCAGCAAGCATAGCAACATTTGTTAGCAGTATAGCCCTTGATGTATGCCTGATACAATAGTAAAGTGCATTTAAATTGGTTACATTTTTATGTCAGGAAATTAAAAGAAAAAAAAAAACACAATAGCATTAACTACAAAATATGGGTTACATACCAAGAAGAAAAATAGCATATGAAAAATATAAACAAAAAAATTGCAGTAGAAGAGATGAGGATAGATTTGGACTTGGTGTGCAATGGGATAAATATAATTTCTCTCTTTATTCAAACAATAATAGTTCATTATTTAGCAATGCTATGATGACTAGCCACTGCCATACTCCCTCTTGAAGGAAACTGTAGTCATTTTTACTAGTTGTATCACTGTCGTCTACTATATATGCAAATTTACTTTTTGAATTGGAATTTTTTCAATAATGAATATCAATGGTTTATTTTGAAGCTGAACTTCTCTTGATTTCATGCATGGAATATGTTTTGCTTCATTAATACGTTGTGTGCAACTGCTAACTCTTGTTTTAAAAATACTGCTTTAGGCGTACAGTTGGACATGTGCATAAGCGTACAGCGGGAGAGTGTCCCTATTGTAGCTTCAACATTTTCCAATATAAAATTAACATTTAATAACATTGCAAAATTTTTTTGAATATAAATATTAAAAATCAAATTATTAATGAACATTGATTTTAATGAGGTCTTATTCACACTGCAGTTTCAGTCGTATTTACATACATCTGAAGAATGCATTTACTAGCCCATTTTTTTGCTGTTACAACTATTTTTAAGTAGTATTTCTATGAATTATTTGTGAAAAATTGCAATTGCTGTGAAATACTACTTATTTTCACAAGATAATGGTAGGAGCCCGTAAAATCTCGGAAATTTTCCCGAAAATGCTTCGTAACGTTTTGGATTGTTTTTTACAGTGTCTTACATAAATGATGATGTTCTATAATTCAAACTAACTATCAGAAAAAAGAATCAGACTCACCCGGTTTGTTGCCAGCAGAATTCGAAGTGGCTAACTAAATTCATGAATTACTCTACCAAGCCGTCTTTAAAAGTTTACCAGATTCAATGTAATAGTTTTGTCTTACTTTCGTAGTGGCTGATACAGTAAAGAGAGGATGAACCATCTAAAATGTCAGGACATAAATACTAAGCAGCAAACTAGTGCCGGGAGGGTGGGAGGGCTGAAATTGTATTGCTGTATTTTATTTTTATAAGAGAGACTCAACTGGTATTTTACAGTTTTGATGCATGTGAGCACAATTTTTAATAACATTTTAAGTCCCGCAGATTTTAAGCTGGGCACCTACCATTCTCTTTCATGCTCGAAACAAAGTATTTTTAACCCAGTTCTAAAGTAGTTATGTTCAAGCCATTGATGCTTGATTATGCATAGTTAAAATATAGATAATCATAATATTCCATAAATAAAATATAGATAATCAACGAGTGAAAGCAGTAATAAAAATAACTTAAAAGTGCCGGAACTGATTCGTAATGTTTCTGTGAGAAGGGCCCATATAACTAGTTGGAAATTTTTAAAAGTGAAAACAATCTGAATTTTAATTGAAATAGAGCATGTTAGTTGACACAGAGATATAAGATATAGTTGAAGCATGTGTAATTGAAATGATTCTTTAAAGAGATAGAAGCGTATCAGGGGACAAATAAACTTTCTATAAAATGAAAGCCGTTATTAAAGCCTGATTTAGAACATGCCTTATAATGAATGTATTTCCCACACAATTCGAAAATATTCCAGTAAACATTTTTTTCAAAAGATTGTAGAACCACTGCATAGTATTAAAAGTTTTATTTATCTTCTTTTCTTCCATTATTTTTAAAACATTCTCCAAATTTCGAAAGTATTTTTATATAAATATTATTAAAACATACAAACTGTATAATCCAATTCTGTGTAAGCAAATAATACTGTATTTGAGTTTTAACTTGTGTTTATTTAAATATTTTTTGAAACATTTTTTTTGGAAAATATAGTAAAAATATCATTTAAAGAATTACTTGTTTATTAATACTTTTTGAAGTATACATGAAGCTGGAACAACTTTAAACTTTCGTGTGCATATTTTGGAAATATTGAACAAAGGTCTGAATAAATATAAATGGTAATACTAAGATGCTGCTCATGCGTAAATTCAAGCTTGCGATGTTTGCATTACCCAAAGAAAAACGTTATGTATCTCTAACATTACATTTACCCTTAAAGAATCATTATAGCACATATATGTTCAATGTTTTTTTTTTTTTTCTGACTGGTTAAATTCTATTTACACAGCTTTTTTAATATTCAAGGATAAAACAGTGGTATTTTAAGTATTATATTTTGGGAGGCTTTTTATGATGAAAATATTTAAATAAATATATTTTTTCTTACAACAACAAACGTACGTAATTGATATCTTCAAAAGAACTCATTCTTTGAAGTGTATAAATTCCAAAGAGGAAAAGTTAATAAAGCAAGAGACACAAACATATTTCAGGGCAATTTTTCTAACATATTGTTACGAAAATAAATTGAAAAAATTCCGTTGCTGAAATTTTTTAATTAGATTATTATTTTCGTCTGAAAAGTGAAAAGAAACCTTATAAAATATTTTTCTTGAAAATTGGTAGGAAATTAAATCTAAGCACTGAACATGGCGCAGTACTCTTTTGTCGTGTTATGCAAGAAAAAGATTTTGTTTCCATGTGATTCTCTTGTCTCTTTTGTGATTCCCAAAATTTGTTCCAGAAAGTGTTTTTGAACTCGATGACAATCATTTTTGCTTAAGAAAATGTATTCTTGTTTTGTAGTTAGAGGTTTAAGTGCATATATTAGTAATTTGTTCGCACATGTCCTGGTTTATATTTCTTGAGTTACAGAAACAGGATATTTTTCATTTTTGGCAAAATAATTTCTTACTTCTTTATTTATTTTTTGAGTCAGGTTTACCATATGCAAACTCCTTTAATAAATCGTGAAATTTAATACTTATTTATTAAATTAATATTTAAACTGATTTTTGTTTAAACAAATTGCAATACGTTTGTATTACAGTTTGTAATACGTTTTGTAATACTTTTTTTTTGGGGGGGGGAGAGTTAGATCAAAGACATTTTTGATAAAAAGTCATGTTTTCAAATTTAGTTTCATTCATTTCTTTCTTGATTAACTTAATAAGTATCACGAGACAACTTAATGAGTATCGCGGAAGTATCACGAGATTTGAGGACGCACGATCCAGAAAAATAGCACTATGTGTTACACTTACTCAATATTTTTTTATAGTTAAATATAAATTTTTCCCTGGGGTGCATTCACAAATCTTGCGGGGAGGTGGAGATTCTATTCACTGTTGGATAAGAAGGTACTGAAGCTTGGATCTTCGACCGTAGGTCTGTTGAGGTCTGGGGTAAAAGAAGGCACTTTCCAGTGGGGTCAAAAAGAAAACTCGGTTACAATTTGTAAATTTTTAACAAAAGAAAGTTGATACTTAAAAGTAGTACGTGAAATTAAGCGAAGCATTAAAAAAGTTGAGTTTCAGTACTCAAATAAGTCAGCCGTAATTTAATTACTGTCTGAAAAATTCATCAAACGAAAAAAGAAAAAAGGGAAAAAGCTGCTGTTTCGAACAACATATAATGTTAATACGTATAAGAAATTATTCATGTTTCGGATTTTTTGCGAAAATTAACTCTCTAAAAGAAAATACCGATCAAACAGTTTTTAACCAGTCTCTAACTCTTTCCGGAGCTGAGAAAAAATAAAAGGTGACATTTTAAGCAAGATTGGCCGAGTAATTCCCCAGTTTTTCTCCTGAAAACGGGCATAAGATTTTCGAAGCCTTCATTTAATTCTATGTAGAGACTACCGATAATAAGATGTCACCAATTGATCAAATTTAATTATTAGGACACTTTTGACACTTTAAATCTAAATAATGCCAACAAATATAATTTAGTTTAATTGAAAATATTTAAGTTCAGGCAGTTTTCGCGCTTTATATGTATCAACAGGACCGTCATTTCGAATTTTTTCAGGGAGGATGGGGGGGGGGGGGGCAAAGGGTATATACACTATGTGAAAATTTCCCAAAAATTGGCAAAAACCATGCCTACTTACATGTAAATACATTGATTTCCCAAAGTCGGGGGGGGGCATTGAACCGCCCCCCCCTGACGGGCCTGTGTATCAATCAATAATACATGATTATTTTTAACACAAAAATCTTCAATGTTGTGTTTTGCAGAGCAGTGTTAAAAAAATATGTCTAGTTTAAATTTTAACTACGCTTATCGAAATATTCACAATTTTCATTATTATTTCTATGAAGAAAAGCAAGATAAAAATGCTTCTGTGAGCTAAGCAGCAATATTCAGAAGTAATGTACTATTGGGGCTATATTTCTTAGTTTTAATTATGTCATTAAAAGAAGTTGATTAGTAAAAAAATATTATCTAATTCAACGTTTCTGACAACAAGGCAAACACTTTTTTTTTAATGCTAGCAATATACTTTCAATATAATTAATTTACCTTTTTTTCCAGTTTTAGTCATTCCATCAAAAATCTCGCAGAAAAATCTTTTGGGATCTAATTAAAATCCTGCATTTTATTCCTAAGAAGTTTTAATGATATATATTCCCTTTTTCTCTTAAAACGCTGACGTTTTTTACCTTACTTTAGAAATTTTGTTTCGGTAATTTTCTGCTTGGCTTCAATTAAATTAGATCAGCATATGCGTTCCGAATCTGAGTTTGACTTTGTTTTTGTCCCCTTAAAATACAGCTTTTGTAAAAGAAGGTGAATTATGTAAAGGGTCTGAAGAAATAATAAAGGGGTAATGAAGAAATAATATAGGAACTTCATTTTTAATCAAGTAAAATGCAATAAAAATTGTTTGCGTATAGTTGTGTGTAGTTACGCATAACATATCCAATTATATTTCATTAAGTTGCTGCAGCAGGAAATAATACAGTAACGATAGTGAATATACTTTCTTTTTGAACCAAACAGAGTAACTATATAATATGCTGCAAGGTTTTTTGACAATGAGGTCGTGACGTCACCGTGATATCAGCCTATGAAAAACGAGCTAGATAAAACTGTTTTCCTCTTTTTAAATTTTGTATTCGTTTCCAATTTGTTTCTGTTTTGTTCATCTTTGAACAAGCGACTTTATCTGTTTATTTTTCATCCATCGATAGTTTCAAGTTAAGAGAAGCTGAAAAAGAAGTTCAAAGTGCTAATCAGGAAAATTTAAACTTACTTTCAAATTTCTGGGAGTATCCTGAATCTTCAGTCTTTGTCAAACTTTTTTACAATTTTTTTTCGTCTTGGAATGTACAGCATTTTTCTCTAATTGTCTCGAAAAGACAGAAATGCTACTTAAATGTGTTTTGTCCTCATTTATTATTTATATCTGTTAAACCAGACATGTGCTCTGATAAGTTGTGCTATGTCCATGACAATGGTTTCTTTTTTTAATGCAGTTTAGTGAGAAAGAGAGTAATTTGTAAGAATTTAAATAGGAATATTATTGCAGAACTACCACGAAAGTAACCAAACTTAACTCAGCGCCCCAATAACCCTTTCTATTATCGCCAAAGATATCTAAACATTGTCAAGCTTTGACTACATTTTGTTCTTAACTTATCAGTGCCACATTTTTATACCAGTATGAAAAATTCATTCTTTTTTGCATGGACTATCTGGTATGATAGTAAGTGGCATGATGATTTGAGACCATATCCGTTAGAGTTTACTTATTAATTTCTTAAAAAATGAAGATAATAAGTTCAGCTGCCTAATTACCTGCTCGATCTCATCCCACAGATTCAGATCTGGTGATTGTGCTTTCCAAATAACCAAACAAAAGTCTCTGTGGCACACCTTGAAACATCTGCGGGCAATTCCAGCTTTTTAACATGACGAATTGTTGTATTAGAATTGTCTATGTTCTGCAAGATCAACTATTGATATTGGAGGATGTATTTTATTTACCATAGCACTTAAGAGTACAATTGGTATTTCAGATGTTCTTCTGTTATTCCGGAGGAGTTATAAAATTCGTACAACGCCAACTAAACATCCCCAAGACCATAACTACATCTTATGCGCTATCTTGAAGATCGCGGTTTTAAGCGAATGTAATGTTTAGAGTCGGTGATTACATTTGCCTGCTTGGTACACAAGGTGGCCAATGTGATAACCAAGTGAGATTGGTGCCCAAACCATGATTGCACCACCTCAATTATTGTCTTTCAACTGTGTTTGATTATTGGTTAAGGATGCATTTTCCCCTACAGATTATAACACCCCTGAATTAATTTCCAATGTGAATATGACTCTTATGAAAAGTAAAAATTGAGCTGCTATTTGTTACAGAAAATTTGTTGGCTTGTTCTAGCTTGAAGTTTCGCAGTAGCTTCAATATTTAGTTGTGTTCACCAGTGTGATTAGTATAAATCAAAGGAAAATGTATAATCTATGATTTAAATAGTAATTGCACTTTGATTTTAATGTTCAATGTAGCTGTATGAAAATGATTCTTGGACTAGCTGTAACCGTTTCTCACTGAGACTTTTTTTTAGCACTTATTTCTTGCTTTGGATTGTCAATTGATATGGGTTATCAAAAGTCTTTCTAACAGCCTCATACACTATGTAGAGTAATATTTACTACGAAATACGTTGAGTAGCTCAAAAGTATGTAAGAAACCAATTTGTTTCCACAGTGCAGAAGCAATACATATTTTTCTTTAACAACTTAATGACTGTATAGTTTTTCTTAAATAATGCCTATTAAGAAGAAGCTTTATCGTAATTGGAAAAATTTGAAATCGCTGTTTCTTAGAGATTGTTTTCCCTATATTGCCAATAATTTTGGCGTACATTCAAATATTCGCATTCTTACAAGAAATAAGATACCAGTTTCTTTAACGTTTGTCCCATAACACACAGGTTTCATATGACATTTCTCAATAGAAATTAAATCACCCATAACTTTAGGGGACAAAAACGTTTTTTGACCATAATTCATCATACATAGCTATTAAAAAATATTAAAGTTTCAGAAAACAACTAAGTGATAGAAATATAATGTGTACTTATTTTACATATTTTCATGAAGATAGCATTTATATTCCCTCAGCTATGATACTTTTTTTAAACTGCCAATTTTATTTAACGGTTGTTGCTCATAACACGAAGAGAGTACAATAAATTTTACCAACCTTTCTGAAACAAGAAGTTCTGTCAAGAACTAAACGAGCCTACTTTCCCGTACATCGACATCGGAATTTTAGCATCTGATCAATATTCTCTTGAATATCTGAAACTGAAAATTATGTCAAACATACCTTTATAGCACTTAAAGCTGATTTCTAAAAGCAAAATATACCCCTCTCATCAGATGAAATGGACACGTAAAAAGTAAATAAACGAGTAAATAAAGTTTTATCGCACTTTTTAAAGAATGTAACTGTTATAGTTCTTCCGTAGAAAAATTTCACAATCGTTTTCAAAAGAAAAAAAAAATAAAATAAAAGTACAAAGAACATAAAAACACATTTTATCAAAAAAAGAAAAAAAACCTCGTTCGTTAATAAACTGTCTCGAATTTTATTTTTAATCCGTTGCCAGTTGTTAAATATAAATAAAGAATAAAATGCTCTCATGAATGAAAAAATTTTGTAAAAAAAATCGTCTGTCAAAAAAAAAACACAAATAATAATAATAATAATAATAAATAAACAAAAAAAAATGAATGAATAAACAAAAAATCGTCTGCCCAGTCAGTCATTTTTTTTTCTGAGTCAGCATTTCCGCTATGTTTGCGGAGTCGGAATCAGAGTCCTCACAGAAGATTTTTCAGAAAAGTACTTTACATACATTTTTTATCAAAAACCGTTTTCTTACAAAGTTAGTTTGAAGGAAACCCGCCTTTAAGTTCAGAATCAACATTCAATTTAAATTTCCCAGTAGGCGCTCATGTTACAATTTTTTCTGAACGGTTCATCATTGAACGAAATATGGTTCAAATTGAAAAGTGAAATATGGGAATGAGTCTCTCCGAGATCTTTCGAACAAAAAAGTTTATTCAATTCGGACGGTTCACTTAAAAGTTATCAGGTGGAGAAAGGTTGCTTGAACGGTTCAATGTTGAACGAAAAAATGTTCAAATTGAAAATTTAAATACTGTAATGAAGTATCCTTGCCACGATCTTTCGAACATTTTTTTTTTTAAATCGGACTGTTCACTCAAAAGTTTTTAGGGGTGAGAGCTTGTTTGAACGGTTCAATGTTGAACGAAAAATTTTTCAAATCGAAAATTTAAAAACGGGAATCAAGTATTCTTGATAAGATCTTTCGAACAAAAAAAAGTGTATTCAGTGCGGACGGTTCACTTAAAAGTTATTAGGTGGAGAAAGGTTGCTTGAACGGTTCAATGTTGAGCCAAAAATGTTCAAATTTAAAATTTAAATACGGTATAAAGTATCCTTGCTGAGATGCTTCGAACAAAAAAAAATATTTAAATCGGACTGTTCACTCAAAAGTTATTAGGGGTGACAGCTTGTTTGAACGGTTCAATGTTGAACGAAAAATTGTTCAAATCGAAAATGTAGATACGGGAATGAAGTATCCTTGAAAAGATCTTTCGAACAAAAAAAAGTTTGTTCAAATCGGACTGTTAACTAAAAAGTTAATATCGCGGGACAGGTTGTTTGAACGGCTCAAAGTTGAACCAAAAATTGTTCAAATCGAAATATGGGAATGAGCTGTACTGGCCGAGATCTTTCCAACAAAAAAAAATCGTTCAAATCGGAATATTCTTTCAAAAGTTATTAGGGGGGGGACAGACAGACAGACCGACAGACCGACGCATAAATTCCCCATCTCAATACCCTACCTTCCAATTTTTAATTTTTCAATATTCATTTTTCTTTTCTTTTTTCTTTTTGACTTTTTTTAAGACTTGGCGATATTTTTTGGACTTGGCGATATTTTTTAGATGCATTAAGCCACTTTTTGTACTTTTTTCGTCTTTCTTTTATTTTTAACGGGAAAGTAGGCTAAAAATGACAGTGTACAAGAGAAATATACTGAGGGAGGGGATCATACGAGGATACGTTACATTATACTATGCTTTTATTTCTATCAAAGATAATTTATGCACAATAGAAGAAATTCACAGTATGCATATAAAGCCAACTTTTGAGAACAAATGGAGGGGGAGTTAGAAATTAAGCTTCTAGCATACGCTCTATTAGCATTTTTTAATAAAAATGCAACTAATCAATAGTACATTGAATATTTATGAGCAATCGATTTTATTGTATCGAGTGAGAGAAAACATTAATTTATAATGTTTCTAAACAAATTAAAAGAAAATAAAAAAACAAGATGAATTTGAACTGTCTTTATCATAAAGTAACATACAGTAAAAAAGTATATGGTTGGATTTTACTTAAAAAATACCGTTTGTTAAAAAGCAATAACAAAAAGTATGAATTAAAATGTCTTGAATTTACAACTTCTTTCAGTAAAGAATCATAACAGAAATTTTATTTAAGACAAGAATTTTGTAAAAAGTTAAGATCGAAGCATGCAAGAAAGCTCTTACTTGTTTAAAATAATTGGATGGGGAGTCCCATTCTGCTTTGACAAGCTCTTGTATAATTTTCTTAATTAGTTGTTTCCTGATACGTGACGTTCTTGCTTTTTTTTTTTTTTTTTGACTGACAGCGGTTTAAAATTTTTAACTTACGTAATTAATTTCAAGAGCCTACTTTAGCATTCAATAACACTCTTCCTGGTGGGGAAGAAATTACCATGCTACATAAAGTTTGAAAAAAATATAACTTAAATGAGATAAAATTTTGTTATAAATGTTTTATGACTTTTATGCAGACATATTGTGAGAATAAATTAATGTGGTCACATTTCTTGCTGTCAAGTATGTAATAAAAAATATGTAAACGTTATCTGAATTGTTAATTGAACAGGGATTTGAATAGGAATCCCTCTCCGTATAGGGATTTGAGTATGTTTCATTTTCTTAACTTTTCAACAAGTACTTAATCTCTTTTTGGGTAATCTGTGTTCATAATTTATGTAAAAGTCCTTGTGCTTCCTTAAAATGTATTATCTTTTCCAAGGTTTTTGTGTATCTGTCAGAAAAAAAAAGCTTTTTTGCGGTTGATTTTGTAAGTAAACGGTAAAAAACTTTTACTTACAAATGAAACGCCTATTTAAAATACGTGATCGAAAAGAAAAGAAAATCATATGTCAGATCTGCAGGCAACTTTTAATTTTTTAGTGCACAATAATTAATGGCTTAGAATATTCTTTAATGGTTCAAATTTGTTTTGTCTCTTCTGTATTTTTTTAACAAATGGATTGAGCTTGATCTGATAGAAAGCGCTTCTTTTATTAGAGCCAGAAAAAAAAAATCATGCTCAACGAAACAACATGGGGAGAAAGTAGGGCTGCATTGATAAGCAAATATACCAATTTCCGATTAGTTTTACATGTGTATTGTACTTTCAAATGCGCATCTATTGTCGGATATTCCAAATTAAGATTCCCAAACCCTTTGTTTTTTTAATTTTATCTAATGTAGAGTACCTGCGTGCATCGACACTAAGAAAAATTATTGCAATGAACTGGAGGATGGTATAAATGATTTTTTTCCAATACGTGCTTCATGATCTATACGTATTTACGGACATGCCGATAAAGTTAATAAATCTGTCACTAAAATATAAAAAAAAATTAAGAAATGAGTTTTCCTAATTTTTTTTCTGCAATAATTTGTTCACTTCTTGCAACGACGTATAAAAACAAATACCACACTTGAAACGTAGTTAAAAAGCACACACACACGCACACACGCCCACGCCCACACACACACACACACACACACACACACACACACACACACACACACACACACACACACACACACACACACACACACACACACACATACACACACACACACACACACACACACACACACACATTTTCAGTTAACATTTTAAGGAAAATGACCTAAAGTGGGTAAGTTAACGAAGAACGAAAGATCAAGAAAGATCAAAAATTGTAGTTTTTCCCTTTTTATCGTGAACCTTAATGTAAAAGATAATCTCTAAATAAATATTCATTTATTATTCAAAATTACAAACACTTGAAAAACCCACTTTGTCCCAAGAGAGACCAGAAAGCGGGTAAACTTTACTACTTGTGATTTGGTAGATTTGTCAGTCAAATATGCAGTAATAAATGACTACAATAATTGACTTGTTTACTAAACTTATATTTTATTTTTGAAGTTATTCCATTAAAATCGACAATCGAAGTCGGCACATTTGCTAATTAAATCTTTTAAAAAAATGAGAGAACCAATACAGTAAGAGCCATTATAAAATGATTGTTTTTTTCTCTTATATTCATTCACTATCTATGAAAATTGTAGAAAAAATAGTATAAAATGTATGCGGGTATACCCTTTTCTCCCAAAAGCTCGTTTTTTTATTTCAGTAATTGTAACCTTAAATAATATTAATAATAATAATAATAAAGAAAGAAAAAAATATTAAAAAAGTGACCTTCGATGTTTATAGGTGGATGGTGTCAGAAGAACTTAATAATTTTGACAATAAAAAAATAAGCTAGTTTTCGACTAATCACAAGATTAGTCGACTTACGTTAGTCTGGTTCTGTACCTCAGAACCAGACTAACGTAAGTCCATTTTTGTAACTTGTCAGAAGAGGACGAAAACGATTGTCGGATACATGCAAAGGATGGGACTCGAGCTCCTTTAACGCTGCTAAATAATTGTGAAGGAATTTCTGTTATAGAATAACGTTTTTATCGGTCGATGCGGAATAAGATTCTATATACAATGCAGTAATAAAGTGAAAATCGCCATTTTTGAACTTACGTCGTTCTGGTTCTGAGGTACAGAAGCAACATACCTTCGGGTTTTTTTAAATTTTATTTATTTATTTTTCTTTTTTTTTTTGGGGGGGGGGGTGCTGATTACTTTATACCGGGCCGCTTCACCGCTGTTTCGTTGAAATTGATTAAAACTAGCAAGTATTCGGGTCAACACGAGATTCGTACGCATCGGCGCTTGTGTATAATGCGGCGGCATCAAAATGCCTACCCGCTTTAGGCTGCCCTCCCCTACTGTGCCCATCAGTGGAAAAAGAAGAACTGTAAAACTGTTTAAACCTCCCGACACGATAGACAAAACAAATTCACTCTGTCATTTCTTGTTATCAACTTTTAAAATTATGTGCGGAACAAAGGAGTGAAAGGAGGCATTAATTTTGTCCTGTTGGGATGGGAGAGACGTGAAAAAATCTTTAGATTTATGATCATCTAATATATTAACACATTAATCTACTCTATTTTAGACAAAATTGATAGTTTGGAAAAAGAAAAAAAAAACTTGTTCTGGTTAAGGTGAGACGATGTTTCTTATTCTTATTACAAGTTATGTAACACACCTGCCAATTTATGTTCCTCCTCCTCTTGTCAAAAAATAAAAGTTGTTTTTTAAATTAATTAGTTCTGTTGCCTATGCTGCTAATAGCGCTGGGTAGGGTTGGGCTATATATTTTAAAGGTTAGAGCGACCTCTACGGTGTTGAGCTTGTCCAAATCAAGTAATAAAAACAAAACTAATAACGTATGCAATGTGTTCTTCTACTGTTTTGATTTTTTTATCAGATAAAAATGCAAAAGTCTTTACAAGTTGTCTTGGTTTTTTCTTCTGTTTTTAATGTAATATTCGAGTTCGAAAATACTTTAGGTTCATTACGTTTCGAAAATACGAACGGTTGACAAGACCAAAGTTGTGTTTCCGTAAGTGCCGTTGTTTAAATTTTTCTTTCTTTCTTTTTTGATATCAGTGCATATAGCAAAAAAATGTGATAATTAAAAGGACATTGTTTACCCTAAATGTTTCTCTCCTGAGTATAACCGAAAAAATGTCGATGAAATCTAAAAATTTTTCGCTTAGTAACGTGTTTGCAGGGAAATTTAATGAAATAAATTAACATTACAGTAAAGCTTCTGGGACATGTGCTCATTTCTCACTTGGATTTTGTAATTAAATAATTTCTTTTCTGATACGTATTTTTCAGTAAAAAAAAAAAAAAAAACACTTCTGAGGGATGTATCTCAGACATATTTGTTGCTATTTGCAACTTTCGTAATTACCACATGTTCTGTTACAGACAAGAAAAACAATCATGTGTTAATGTACACTAAAACTAATACACACGATTCTTTTCAAAATAAGTGTAGTAACAATACGATTTCTTTGGTTTCAAAAGAAAAAAAAAATACTTTTTGACATTTTGAATATTTAATAATAACGAATTTCGATGAGTGAGTGTGTGTGCTTCTTCGCTACCATGCATGTCCTGCATGGTGGTACAGCAGGACTCTTGCAGATTCCTTTTTGCTGCTCCTGCATGAACCCCCTGCAGCGGACCACGGAGTAAGGCAGGGATTCAAGTGAAACACCATTGCAATCGCTTCGAATTGCAATCGCTACTGGAAGTGAATTACATTATCATCAACTTAACTTGGCACTGACGTCACTACGGGTGGAGCCAATAAGAGCTCACAAGCAGTCAGTGATCTCCTCTTATTCGCCAAGTAGGCTGTGAAGTTTTATCTAGCTCGTTTTTCATAAGCAAACGTCACGCTGACGTCACGATGTTTTTATGAAGAAACGTTCTAATGTAATTCATTTCCATTAGCGATTGTAACTTGCGATCACCTGTTTCACTTGAATTCCTACCCAACAGGGACCTGATTCACTGGGGCGTGAGGCGTTGGTAAATTCAGTTTAAAAAAATTACTACACCACTTTTGAAGTCCAAAACGGAAACAAATAGCAATTTTCCATTACTAAAAATAGAAAAAAGAAACTGTTTCAAATTCGTTCTCATCTGCAAATGTTATTAAATTCTCCATTGACCCCCCCCCCCCCCCAAAAAAAAAAGAAATATTACACTCGTAACTAAAATTGAAATATAAGCATCATTGAGTAAAAACTTCAAAGCTCAGGTAGGTTGTAAAGAATTTCTCCCGAACAAAATTTATTATACTTTTTTACTTCCTTTTACGTAGTAAAGGAAGTATTGTGATTGCGAAAAAAAAATCACTCAAATTTGAGTCTAAATTTTGATTTTGTTCATCCCCGAATGAATGTTCAGTAGTTTTTTCGACCTGTTAGTACGTGCACATGTACCTACCAACATATAAGCAGCCGAAAAATCCTTTTCAACGACCCTCGAGTTAATTATGACGAGTTTTCTCGTGACGTCTGTATATACGTATGTGCGGATGTATGTGCGTATGTATGTGCGTATGTGTATCGCATAACTCAAAAACTATATGCCGTAGAAGCTTCTAGCTTGGTATGTAGGCCCTGAGGATGGTCTAGTTGTGCACCTCCCCTTGTGGTTGCATTCGAATGTTCCCAAGGGTTTTACCCATTTTTTGGGGTAAATCAGTGTTAATTTCAATGCAGACTCGAGTGATATGAATTGACGCGACCACTTGGCGATATGTCACCAAGTTTTTGGTCGCCAAGTGTTCAACGCCAACTTGGCGACAAATTTGGCGAAAGAAATTATTTTTTGAATTTGGGTTTAACTTGGCGATATTTTGCGAAAAATTCACTGAATGATGTTAAAATCGGCAATATTTAGAAAATTAACCATTGTAAAACATATTTCTGCATTGTTTCGTGGCAGATTAGGGATGTAAATAGTTGAATTGTTACCTTGCTCACTCCAGGCACTCTTTTTAACACTTAAGGCAACTACTAAGAATTTTATACGTAAAAGGAAGTAGTGTGGGGTCCATACCATATTTTTTAATTTCTAAAAAGATGGTGTCGTATATTTTATTTCATTATATTGCTACAATAAAAACCTACAAAATCAATTATAAATGAAGAATAATTCTGTGTTTATCGTGAAATTATTCAAAACAAGTTGTAGAAGTAGATCTAGAGTACAAAATTTTGATGCCCGGGATAATTAAAAGGGTTTTTCAAACCTTTTAAAGTATTACGGTATGTTTTGTATTTCTTGATTAAAAATACTTTAAAAAGAAAATAATAGCAAGATATAAATGCTTAGTCTTCTCACTACTTTACATATAAATGTTTCCTTTCGTTATTTGTACTGCAAACGCCACGACTTGGGTCATTATAGAAATGTGCATAATCGACGATATCGTGTCTATATGGTTATTATTTGCCTTTCCAAAAGAATCCATTATCAAAACATCTGGTATGGACCCCACACTATTTCCTTTTACGTGTACATTTCTTAGTAGCTGCCTTAAGTGTTAAAAAAGTGCTTGGAGTGAGCAAGGCAACAATTTAAATATTTACTCCCCTAATCTGCCACGAAATAATGCAAAAAATATTTTACAATGGTTAATTTTCCAAATATTGCTGGTTTTAATATCATTCAGTGAGTTTTTCGCAAAATATCGCCAATAGCGCCAAGTTGAACCCAAATTCAAAAAATAGTTTTTTCGCCAAATTTGTCGTCACACTTGGCGACCAAAAGCTTCGCGACAGATCGCCAAGTGGTCGCGCCAATTTATATCACTTGAGTCTGCATTGAAATTAACACTGATTTTCCTCAAAAAAAAAGTAAAACACCCCCTAGGGAACATTTGAATGCAACCACAAGGGGAGGTGCACAACTAGACAATCCTCAGAGCCTACATACCAAGCTAGAAGCTTCTACGGCATATATTTTTTGAGTTATGCGACACACATACGCACATACATACTCACATACGTACATACAGACGTCACGAGAAAACTCGTCGTAATTAACTCGGGGGTGGTTGAAAAGGATTTTTCGGCTGCTTATATGTCGGTAGGTACATATGCACGTGCTAACAGGTCGAAAAAACTACTGAACATTCATTCGGGGATGAGCAAAATCAAAATTTAGACTTAAATTTGAGTGTTTTTTTTTCGTGATCACATTACTTCCTTTATTACGTAAAAGGAAGTAAAAAATGCAAAAGAAAGCGTGACACTTTAAATATTATTTGAAATTTCTTTTGAACTATTACTTCCTTAAAGAAGTCTGTTTGCGACTAAATTATTTTAGATTATTAAATTGTTTATTTTATTAAGTTTTAGCTATGAATTTCAATTACAAAAAGATTAAAAATTTAATGATTCAGAGTTTTCGTTTGTGTGCAGGCCCGTCATTTGGAGGGGGTCAATTGCCTCCCCCCCCCCGATTTGATAAATCAATGTATTTACATACAAGTGGGCATGGTTTTTGCTGATTTCCGTTGAAATTGCATTGAGTTTTTACCCTTTGCCCCCCCCCCCCCTGGAAAAAACTTGAAATGACGTCCCTGTTTGTGTGAGGCTACTTAAATGTGTTTTTTTTTTTTTTTTTTTGATAACGGGTTCTCAAAAAGAATCGGCTAATATGTGTAAGCACGATAAGCCATATTCCTACTTCACATGTAAATGATAAGCATAGCAAATAACATAACTTGTGCAATTGTATCTGAAATTTGCATAATTGACGATATCGTGTCTATTTCGTAAGTATATGTTTTTTAAAGTGTGCGGATAAAAATACAAATAGAAACTTAATGCCTGAAACATTCGAAACAACTTGTTAACAATTGCTCAAAAGAAATCTGTGGGTGACTGAATGATTTTAACAATGTTATGTTGTTTATTTGATTCACATTTAATGGAAAAATGATAACGCACTTAGTGCCTCAGAACTTTTTCCTTTGAAGGAATTTCACGATACGTTTAGCTTTATATTTTTTGATAACAGACACTAAAAAACCCCAATAACAAGATAGGAATTCTTCCTACTTAACATATAAATGATTCTTATTTCAGTATTAGCATCGCAAATGACATGACTTGGGCAATTATATCTGAAATATGCATAATCGACGATACCGTGTCAAATTTTCAACCATGCAGAGCTGCTTTGAACATTAAATGAAACAAAATGGAGGATGCATATCGCCTGTCTCTGGAAAGGCTCTATAGCGTACGTTACTTAAGCTTATGCGAGTGAAACACTTTGTCATTTCCAGGGTGATATAATAGACTGCTGAAAGATATCTTGATGTAAGTTAAGTCCAGCCTTTTGCGATTAATATTCAAGTAACGTAACTCATTTTTATGGGGAATGCGGAAAGTTTTTATTAAAATCACCAGTTTAACTTCCTCGTACGAGGTAACGGGCGCATTATATTTATGAAACATTTTTCTCTTAAATTTTAACCAAAATTTCCAATTTAATCACATCTTTATGAATTATGACTAGTGTTTTTTCAGTATGTAAGAATGTTCTTAAAAAAGGCATTCAACATATCTGTACCTCAGAGCCGGACTAGCGTATCTTTATTTACTGCGATGCATCCGCGTCGACCAAGCCCGTCATTTATGGGGGTCAGGGGGGTCAATTGCCGCCCCCCTGGCTTTGAGAAATCAATATATTTACATATAAGTGGGCGTGGTTTTTTATGTTTTCCGATGAAATTGCATTGTGTTTGTACCGTTTGGGAAAACTTGAAATGACGACCCTGGCGTCGACCCATCACAACGTTATTCTGTAAAATAAATGTTTTCACTACTTTTTAGCAGCTATAAAAGAGCGCAAGTCCCATCTTTTGTATGCATCCAACAAATGTTTTTGCTCTCTAAGTAAAAAGGTGACGAAACTTGACTTAAGTCAGTATGGTTTAGAGGTATATGATTTTAAGAAAGTATTGGGAAACCGAAATATATTATTTGGTTTCTCCGCGTACGACTTATAATGACTTGACGTGGTGTATGTATGTACGTAAGTATGTTTGCAAGTATGTACGTCCCTATCTTTGCTCAGAGATATTAAGTTATGGAGGTTGGAAATCCGTATGTAGGATTTTCAAAAGGTTTACTGTGCAACTAGCTTCCTTTTTGGTTGTAATCAGGGCCTGGTTACTAAAATGACTCGGGATTGCGATTTGCCACAGAACTTTTGACTGGGGAAGGAGCCTAAATACTGAAGAGCTGATACATATTTCATTTTTTTTTCTGCTTTTTTGGGGAAAAATGCAACAGAAAAAACATTGTTTTATATTCTTTGTCTCGCTAACTTGAAAAATATCGACGGTTTATTCTAAGACTGAATTTAGAAACCGCTCAAATGTCTAATCTTACACTGTACGTCCCGTAATCTGAACCGTATTTAATACACTGCAGTGTAACCACACTTTATGTACAAAACTTACAAATGCCGTAGGAGGGGAGAGAATTAATTTCAAAGTTTGAATGCTGTCGAAACTGTTTTGAAAAATTCATTTCTCGCAATTAGTAAGTTTTGTTTCAATGCTAACAGATCTTGAAAAAAATTTCGTGATCAAAAAACAATGGGGCCCCAAAATGTTTAATTGGGATCTAGTTGCAAAAGGATATTCCAATACGTTCTTTAATTTGTATTGTATGGACACGCATAGTAGATTTTAAAGCAAACTAAAAGCAAGTCAACAACTGGTGAGTATTTGAAGAGAGACTGCCAAGTTTGAGTCGACTACCGTTGCCTAAATTTGGTGTTAGAATTGATGTGCAAGCACCAGTGTCAGTTGGGCGGTATTGGTGATATTATCATAGAACGAATGATAATTATTATTGTCGCAGTAAATTTTTGAGTCTTGGCAGACTTTTATTTCTGCCTTAATTCTCTTCAAACTAGGAACCTGGAGGATACAAGTATATAAAATGTTCCTTTGATCATTGTAAGGCATTTTTGTTTCAAACAATTTAGGAGTTTAGTATCAAAACAACTCAATAGTTGCTTTTTCAAAAGAGCTTTAATGTTTTATTTTCATAATTTGAGACTCACCTTTTTTTCTGCTTTATTTTTCAACAAAGTGATTTGGAACGAATCCCTTTTAATCACGCTTAAACCAACTGCTATGGCACATTAGCTTAAAATCAGCTAGTTAGTGTTTCCACTTTCCATACGGCCACTGAAAACTTACGCATCAACAAATTTAATATGCGAGGGTTGGAATTTTAGCAGCGGCAACTATGTAGAACTCAATTCACAAATGATATATATTTTCAGGATTTATTGCCTTTCAATATACTCACCATCATTGTGTACAGCACTATTGTACTTTTTATTTCTTAATGTACTTTCTATTCGTTTCATTTAGGTTTTGTTGTTCTAATTTCAAGCGTCTTATGCCAGCAAAAAGATCAAATTTCTTTAAATTAGGAAATATATCTTAAAGCGTTTTCTCATCCAACTTAACAAACATTTAAGCGCTGTTCTCCTCGTCCACGAATTTTTTCATTGTACATATTTTTTTTTTTTTTTTCAGCCTAACCATATTTTCGGATATTGGGTTTACACGAGTGATGAAAATACTCTGGTTGAACTCCGAAAAAGTTTTTGATCATTAAAAAACATTTTTTAGAGAGAACACCCTTTTAAGTCTTCATCTTCTACAAATCTTCATGCCATTAAACGTTTTACCTCTCTAGATCAAAAAAGATAAGAGAGATAAAACGTTTAGATAAAATAGATCAGAAAATTGCTCTCAAAGAAAGTATGAAAGATAACTTTAGGAAAAACCATAAGTGATTTACAATGGCCTTTTATATCCATTAAGTGGAATCCGCCCCCTTATTTTTTCATACTTTGGTCAAGAATTGGTAAACAGAAAGAAATAAGAAATGGGATGAAAAGCTCTCAGGTGAACTTCATGTTTCTTTAGGGTACAACTAAACACAAACTATCTAAAACCATTATTGTATTTGAAAACGTTTCCTTGAGTAAACGCTTAAACCTGTATGTTTGTGGGAAAGAAATGTATTCCTAACTCATTTTTTGATATTTTTTTTTTCTGTAAGAGGTTTTGAACAGATTTATCAGAATAAAATAATACAGAAATAGAAGTTCGGAAACAATCGTTCCACTTTTCTGAAATGTTTAATAAAAGTCTGAAAGGGGGGGGGGGAATACATGTACAAAAGGGGTGACTTATAGTGAAGTAGCAAAAGCATGTGTAATTGATTTGATAACTACCTCCATAAAGGTTACTTATTAGGAGTGTGTCTGGTGATAAATGAGATAAACGATAAATTATTCATTTACTATTTTCCTTTCAGTGCATATTGTTGCAAAGATACATGGTGTGTATTTTAAGTAATGAGAATAACTCCACAAAAAATAATTTGTTAGAGATGTCTCTACAAAACTTCGATAGTCTTCAAAATATGCTCCTAGAGCATCTTCACACTTCTTTAGGCGACGCGAAGTTTCCACGCATCGTGCGCTCCCTGGAAGTCACCAAATGAAACAACCTTCAGAGGAATCTGTGGCAGATCTTTTGAAACGGCCTCACGGTTTTGCTTTTGAACATCCGTTAAGACTTTCAGCACGAGTTTGGCGGAAATCTTCTTCATCCCAAGATCCTTACTGCTGATTTTGTGCACAACTATTTTTTTTATTCCCAGCTGTTCTGCGATCATGCGAACACATAAACGAGGATCTGTTTTCAGCAAATATCGCACATGTCGTTCGTTTTCTGCGATTCTTGATGTTAACGGGTGACCTGCACGGGGCTCGTCCTCCACACTCTCCCGAATTTCTTGAAACATTTTGTGCCATCAAAAACTTAAGCTTGCAAAAAGCTTTCCCTGCCGTACGCTTGGTGAATCATTTCCACGCTAAATTTGATTGCGTAACGCCGTTCAATGCTTTGTCGCATTTTGAGCTTGCACACACTTTTTTGAGGACGTCTACGCCTCGCGTGATCCCGCTGTGACGTCGTAGCCAAACAGCAGTAAAAGGTAATCAACCGAGCGTTAGTAAAGGCACACTACTAGAAAAATGACTTGACCAAATTTTAAGTTTAAAATAAATAAAAAAAATATTTACAGAGAAAAAAAAAACTTTAAAAAGATAAAATAAAATAAAAATACATTGACGAGTTTACAAATCTTGCGGCAAACACAGTTGCCAGTGGTGACCAACAGAAAAATTCTCACGACTTCAACGTGAAGCCGGAGATACTGAAACAAGACCTACAAATACAGTGTCCCAAAGCAATCTGATTTCCACTGAGTCGGATCGTGGAGGTCTCACAGGTAAAGGAGATGGTCCATGAAGCCCCCTTAAAATTTCTCATTTGCCGAAGGCTCTTCACGTGGTGGTGACGAGAAGGAGAACATTCCGAGATTCGATACCGGATGCGGCGACTCATTTGGATAGTCCTAATTCCCTGTCTGAATACCGCGTTCAGATCTTAGATGGCCGATGTCCAATACTAACAGCGAAATTCGCCACGCTGCATCAGTGTAGTGTCAAAAGGGACGGCACAACGGCGGATCAACACTAAACCCCCTTCACCAGCGTCGGTTTCTAGTATTGACACACAAAACAAATTACGACGGTGGCTGCACTCACTGAACTGCAATATGGTCTTGTTTTCCTTCAAAGGTATGCGGCATATTTTGCAGCGAGAGATAGGGGGACGCCACACCGCCTCAACTAAAGCCAGCAGGCGACTGCCGAGTGAAGCGTTATCATGGTCGGTCGAAGTCCATACTTTCGACTACAACCGGTCGGAGTGCCCTCTGGCTTACAACCGCGTCAGGACAAAAATATTCTCATTACTTAAAATACACACCTTGTATACATTGTTTTAGGAACTAAATGATTCTTTCACTATTTCACTATCAAAGCATATCGTTACTAAAATATACATTGTGTTAGGTAAGTACGAATCGAAAATCAAGAATAATAAGATGGGGAAATACTTGTCCAATGGGTTTGTCTGCCTTGTTTAAAAGAATAATCTGATTAAAATAAACCTAATTTATTCAGATACGCAATAGCAAGTCAAACTCGCTTGTGTACTTTTTTTTAACCCATTCATGCCTGACATTCTTTTTCCCAAAGATATTTTGTATACTGGTTACGAACAGTGTTTAATGGACAGGAAAAATAATAATAAAAAAAAATTCTGCAAAAAATAATGTTTTTATTAAGGAAAGAACAATCGTCCCTTAAAAGTTACGATAGACCCCAGAGGGTACATACTTGTTTTACCAAAATTTTTTTCTGCCTACGATATAATACACTCAGGCACATTGAAAATAGCGACCCAAGAAGAAATCGTCGGATTGAAATGCGACTGCGTCTACAGTGGTGCCAAGCCAGATCAATGTGGAATGTCACAGATTGGCAAAAGGTTGTGTTTAGTGATGAGTCTCGGTTTGTTTTAGGGACTGATGATAACCGTGTACTGTTGTGGAGGCGCCCAGGTGAGCGGGAAAGTTCCTCCCACACTGAATTACGTCACACTGCCCGCACAGCTGGTGTAATGGTCTGGGGGCCATATCCTATGATAGCCGGTCCAATCTAATTGTGATGAGTGGAAACTTAACCGGCCAACGTTACGTTGAGGATATTCTTCGACCCCTTTTAGGACCTTTTCTAAATGGTCTCCCAGGGGCAATTTTCCAGCAAGATAATGCTCATCCGCATACAGCAAGAGTTGCTCAAGACTTCCTACGTCATTTTCAGACTCTTCCAAGGCCGGCCCGCTCCCCCGACTTATCTCCTATAGAGCATGTGTGGGATTAGCTAAAACGTCAGATGCCATCGTGTCACTCTGTGCGTGATTTGGAGTTGGCTGTTACAAATTTGTGAACTCATCTGCCTCAGGACAACATCAGGCGTCTAATCAACTCAATGCCGGACCGTGTGGCAGCATGTATTGCAGCTAGAGGTGGTCCAACGCGCTATTGAAATTGCTCTGTATTTGTGTCCTTGCACGCCCTGTATTCGTTCAACTGTCTTGATTTTGAGGTCAAGTGAATCTCTCATCTGTATCATTATGCGTATTAAATTTCATTTCAATCCGATGCTTTCTTCTTGGGTCGCTATTTTCAATGTGCCTGAGTGTATTTAAAAAGACATTTTATGAGAAGAAATAAAATCAGCAATGAACATAAACTGGGAAGCTGGGAATCACTTTGAAAACTTTGCTTTTCTTCTTGAGATTGTGAACGATGTCATTTTTGATGAAGATCATATTAAAACTGCCACAGAACACACTTTACAACGGTTATGTGCTGCAGTCTGTTAATAACGAATTGAAACAATACCAAGGTACTAACTAAACACTATTATTTGGTTGAAATGTTCATTTTGGGGAAATTCGGACCCTTTTTCGGACCGTCCCTAAAAAGGGACGCTAGGCATTAATGGGTTAACCTAACGCATTTTATTTATTTCATTTGGACTGAAGAATGAAATTAAGGATAATTATTTATCTAATGTCCTTTTACTTTTAAAAACAAATACTACATTGTCAATGAATAATTTAATTCGAAAATACTGATTTCGACGAAAGAGTAAAGAATCCTGCTATAAATGTTATTTTCTGGAATCTCGCAAAGTGGTCAGTAGAAGAATTGAACACTGTACATATTACATATTACCTAAATTCACTTACCTCATCAATTGTGTTTGTGAGTTAACACAATTGAACACAAACTAATTTGAATTTGTGTAAATCGGCGAAATTCAAATGTCACATATCACCTTTATCCACTTGGAACTTCAATTTACAAGAGGAACAGAAAATGCATCTGTTTATACCAGTCTTAAGAACGTCGTTGAAGTCAGCTTTGAAATTGGGAAAAGTTACATTTTTCAATAAAACCCCCGATGACAGATGTCCTTCGAAATTTTATTTTTCATACAGAGAAATCGATACGTACAATTCAACCTGTATATGAATTTTTTTTCTTACTAAAAGTCGCAGAGTAATTACTTTGTGAGAAGCATCATAATTCTGGTCTTAGAGTCCTTCACATCTTTAAAAGAGATGAAATCACTAGGACTCAGTACTATAACGAGGTTCTCCATTATTATCCATTTGTCTTTGAAATCGCTATGGGTCTTCATTTCCCTTACAGGAAGAAAAAAAGCACCCATATCTTAAGGTAACTGTCGAAGACCTGTCGGAGAATGATAATTCTAAATGCATGGATTGCCTAGTAAGGTCTAAAAGTTATAAATCCTATCGAGCATGTATGGACTTTCTAGGGATACACTTGGCGGCAGGAATCTTACTGCCAATAACGACTTAGAAGCTGAAATTCGCGCAACAAGAGAATGAGTCAGCAATACCTCAAAAACTAACGAACAACATCATGTTCAGCTTCAGCAGATGATACAAAATCTACACAGCAGTCATAGGAGTTTACTTTTCTTTACAGTGGAGGGATTTTCTGCAGAGGGGTTGGGGGGGGGGGTCATATCCCCACCCTATGAGACAAGACTCATGCAAGGGCTTAAAATTGCCTTATTCGGCCTATAATTTCGAAAAAATTCAAATCAAACCGCGATTAAAAATTTCTAATATATTCATTTATTTATTTATTTATTTGTATAGGTTCATTTATATTATAAGCAATATAATAACTATTAGGAGTAAACACAGTTACGCACACTGGAAAAAAAGCTGTTGTTTTTACAGTATAGTAATGGCAGCCAGCAGAGGTTCCAGTTTAAAACTTTAAAATGCATTGTAAAAAACTAAAACTAGCAATTTTACAGTTTATTACTGTAAAATTAGGAATTTTACTATAAAATTAGATGTATTCTACTGTAAAAACAGCAGTACAATACTGGCAGCAGAGGTTCCAGTGCATTGTAAAAACTGAAACTAGCAATTTTACAGTTTATTACTGTAAACTGGCAATTTTACAGCTTATTACTGTAAAATTAGCTGTATTATACTGTAAAAATAACCTATATTTTTTTGCAGTGCATGATTCATTCAAAAAGGCATAATACGGATGAAAGTAACAATAATTCAGACAAATCTCCTAAAAATATCCCATTCAAAATCCTTTATGTTTGAAATTCAATATTTCATCCTTATATCCTACGAAACTTGGATGTTCTATTCTGAATGGATTGCACGTAAAACTGAAGCAGTTTGAAACGAGAATAGGAGAATTATTTAAAATATGGTACGGTATTCCGATCAGATATAAAATATATCCTTGTCAATGTATTCTCTCCATTCGATGTTTCTATATTCCATTTATATTTTATGCTGTTCGATCGGGCATTCAGACTTACTCAACAGAATATTCAATACCAGTTATATCTTCTAGAGATGAAGAGTATGTTTCGTGAAAAATTTATATTTGAAAGTCTTACATTTTTGAAACGCTTCGTATTTTGTGAGTTTCTTTTGAGGTTTATTTTTACTAATACTTTTTTTTCATTAATTTGTAATCAGTACAGCTGCCAAGAACAATGTGTGGTAACACCACCACTGAATAAAATTGATTGTAAACTAGATTTTTCTCTGCAAATTCTCTTTTAAGTTTAGTTTTAAGTTTAATTTTGCTTTTTCTTTTGTCTTGCATGATTTCGCTGTACTTTTTATGAGATATAGGTTGTTCTCTCTCTCTCTCTCTCTCTCTCTCTCTTTTATGCATTGCTTTATTGGTGGCAAACAATCACGCATAATAATAATGTTCACTGTAAGTACAGTGAGTACAGTGGAAGTACAGTCGCTTGATATAATTGAATGTCCCCTTTGATGCCTTGGGAACTGCTTGTAACGTATTTTTTTTGTAAGTAATTAGCATCACACAAGACCGTCTTTCCCTGAAACTACAATGGTTTTTTAACCCCTTCAGTCGGAATTATGAAATAGTTAACCAAAAATGTTTTTATTTGGTACACTAAGTACTATGGCTAAGAGCATTTCACAAACAAAATTTCAAACTTGTGAGTAAAAAATTAAAAAAATTATGACGTGTCCAATTTTCCAGATACATATTTTGAAATTAATATTTCAGCAAAAAAAATATATAAAACATCACTCAAACTTTGTCGTAAAATATTCTTCAAACAATAACAAAACATAATATAAGCATTTGAAATGATAAATAAAAGATCATACGATTTTAGAAAATTCAGAAAAAAAGCAAATTTTTTCGGCGAGAGTGCATGGTTGGAAAAACAACCCAATCCCAGTTTCTCAATCCATTTTTGGGAATGTTCCTAATCCCAAAAGCAGAAATTTTTGCTCAGATAATAACAAGCAGATTGCAAATTGTCATAGACACAGTTCATTTTGTAAACCATCATGTTAGGTGAACACCACATGCCGATGTATCATATACTATGTTATATTCGTCACAAGCGTGTTCAAAGAATATTTTGCAGTTTAGCCCTTCACTGCATGGTGTGCCTGATCTGGCACAAACCAAAAAAAACCTCATATATTACTCTGATATTTAAATACAGTTAAACTGAGCCTTGTGCCCCTTTTGGAACATTGCTATAACAGTTTAGTGTGATTTTATGCACTAGTTAGTTGTGCTAGGTTAGGTATTACAGTTCTTGCTTTTGAAAAATAGAGTGTCTGCACTACGGTAAAAAGTGTGCTTAATCATTATTTCCTCTGTTTTAAATATGTTTAAATGTATATGCTGTACTCAGTTGCAAAAATTTGTTTGTTCCACTTATGGCACAAAACACATTGTAGATTATTACACTTATCAGTATAAGCACATACTATGTGCTTTGTGGCATATGTAGAACAAACAGTTAAAACATCATTTTTGGTGCAAATTTTTAAGTTTAATTTTTTTCTTCATTTTTCCTAAACTCAGGGCTATTTAAAGGTAACATATAATTTTTTTCTTGAAAATATAAAAAATCGTGCAGTAAAAGGTTAGATTACCTGCAAATCACAGGTGTACTCCGCAGTGAAAACATAAATATTATAGATAGTAGAGTGTCTCAAATCTTGCATATCTTCTAATCTATTTTTATGACAATTGCGTTATTAAACCTGCCACCCCCGTTGGTACTCTGCAGTATAAGCTCCGTAAAATGTTAGTATTTATTTCGTGTTTTTTTTTCTCTCTGATGCGCAGGATAATAAACATGCTTGTATTTTTTTGGATTGCTTCCTCGTTTGTGGCAATAGTTTTAAAAGTAATAAATAACTCAGTTCTCCAACTGAGTTAAGCTGCATGATTAAGCCATGAGTATAAACTTATTATAGCTGAAAATTAGTAGATTTTTTATTTTGTGATTTTTTTCTCTCTCGTGGATACACATAGGGCTGCGGAGTCGGGGGGGGGGGGATAACAGACTATGACTCCTGGAATTTTGAAGCCTCAGACTCCGACTCTTTTACCCCAAAATCAGTCCGATTATTGATTGCCGAATCCGCAGCTCTGACTACGCAAGCAAAAGTTACTGCTTTTGTTTTCAAATTCGATTGATTTCCGAATTCGCAGCTCTGACTACACAAGCAAAAGTTACTGCTTTGTTTTCACACTTAACAAAAATCAATGCAGTTTTTTAATAGAAGTAACTAGGGATGCACCGATAGGCTAATTGGCCGATTACCGATTACCGATTAATCGGCTGAGCCGATTAATGATAAGGATAATTGTTTTTCTACTACCAATTTCACCATCACTGTTTTTTATCTCTTATACAATTCCAAGTTTAGAAATAGTAAGTAATTTATTTCTGGGAAAAGATTTTTTTTCCCATTTTCCTAGTTTTCACAAAATAATTTCAATATTTTATCAAATTTCTTAGAACCAATTTTCATATTAGTGTCAATAATATTATTAACACATTGTTGGTTATGTTAATTGGAAATAAAAATTTATAAAAAAAGGAGGGGAGGGGGAGCATGTGGTGAACACGCCAATTTAGGAGTACTTTTTATTCATATATTTTAGTAATTAGTTGCATATTTTAGTAATTAGTAGCAATTTAATTCAGTACTTTTATTCTTTGAAAATTAGAGGTTATCTGAAAGCACTGTGCTAAGGAGAAAACTATCACCACATGAAAAATTTTGCATCATTGTCTATGTATATTTATTCAAAGTAGGAGAATTAATTAAAAAAAAAAAACTTTATATCAACTGTGAGGATTATTATTACTGTTAATAAAATTATTCATCATAGCTTCCTAGAGAAAGTATACTTTAAAGAATAATATGTTAAACATATTTTTTCGGCCGATTAATCGGCCCTATTTTTCCGATTATCAACAATCGGCAAAGTGGCCGATTATGGCCGATTAATCGGTACTGTCGATTAATCGGTGCATCCCTTGATGTAACAATAAAGGCGGGTTGCAACAACAGTAACAAAACAGAAGTAACAAAACAGCTGGGTATTAATTTAAATAGATTTGATTTTACAACATAATATTTAAATCCAAACACCATAGTCTAAATCTAAAGAAGTTTGATTCTAGTTCTAGAATTGATTTTTCAGTCGTAAAGCTTTCAGTTAATCTTTTCAATCGAAGTAAGTAGAAATACGGATAAAAGAATTCGATTTGAATTTCTGTGATTTAACGACGAGCCATTTAAGGTACTTATCAGAGAGAAAAATGCCTTACTTCCCACTCCATTTAATGTTTGGTATTGGATTCCCAAATTGTGATTGAAACATATTTTTAAATGTTTTTTCTATTACTTCACTTCTTATATTGTGCATGAATAAATCTCTTTCTCCGAAACAGGTTCTGTTAAATTTGTGATAATCTCTTCATGCTCTAATTATTTCTGTGGCTTGGTTCTAAAAGGGCCTAAGTCAAAAATTTCAGTTTCGAGTAAAAGGCGATGAAAGATATTTGAGATTTTTTAGAATGCTATAACTTTCTTATATTAAGATTCCCGTTATTATTTTTTGGAATTTGTTTATTGTTAGTGTAAAGGAACATTATTTTATCATATGAAATTTTTATATATTATATAATTATATATTATATATATAAATATATAATATACACTGCTCGACATTGAAAATGCAACACAAAGAAGGAGTGGTCAGAAATTCATGCAAATTTTACCGTAAACGCACGTCACTGAGTTATGCAAATGATATGAAATGCGCAGCTCTCCGACGCACGTGAAGTAAGATATAAGAGAATGAAGTTGAAAAGTAGGCTATGTTCATGTTGGTTTTTCTGCCAGACTAATTATCGGAGAAATTTGGTTTTTGTCTCGAAAGATACGTGTGGATAGGAGGAAATGCCACGCCGTCCTCAACGAAGACACTTCCAGCATATAGACGACTTTACAAGGGGTATGGTGATCGGACTGAGAAGGGGAAGTTGGTCCATACGTCAAATTGCAGCTGATACCCACATGGATGCAAGCACTGTGCATCGGCTGTGTCGGAGATGGTTGGAAAGAGGAAATGTAGCCACATTGAGGGGTGCAGGTGCAGCCAGAGTGACGTCAGACCGCTTGGATCGACGGTTTCACCGACAAGCTGTGGCGGACCCGCAAGTCACTTGTAACGTCGATTCTGCAGCACGTGCAAGGTACCCTGGATGTTCCTGTGTCGACCAGAACCATTTCCCGTCGACTGGTTGCACGTGGCCTGCAATCACGGCGCACGCTAAGAAGACGGCCAATGACCTCACAGCACAGACTCCAACGTTTGAATGGTGCCGGACCAGAGCGACGTGGATGGCAGAATGGCAAACCGTAGTGTTCTCAGATGAATCCCGCTTCTGTTTGTCCAGCGATAGTCATCGCATACGTGTGTGGCGTCGACGTGGAGAAAGATCGAATCCGGCAGTAACTGTGGAACGCCCCACAGCGCGACAACGTGGCATAATGGTTTGGGGCGCTATTGCATACAATTCCGTATCACCTCTAGTTCGTATTTGGGGCACTATGACGGCCCAGCGATATGTAGATAATGTACTGCGGCCGGTGGCAATCCCCTACCTTCAGGGTCTGCCAAATGCAATTTTTCAACAGGATAACTCCCGGCCTCACAGTGCTCGAATCAGCCAACATGCTCTATGAGGTGCACAGATGCTTTCCTGGCCACCATACTCTCCTGAATTGTCACCAATCGAACATGTGTGGGACGTGATTGGACGCCGTTTGCAGAACCTGTCACTGCCTCGTTCAGAGGACGAACTGTGGCAAATGGTTGAAAGGAAATGGAGTGCCATCCCTCAGGACACCATCCGCAGGCTTATTGACTCCATGCCTAGACGTGTTTCTTCGTGCATCGCTGTCCGCGGTGGTCCTACTTCTTACTGAGCCGACGCCGTCCTCGCTCTAAATTTTGCTTATTTATTTTGAAATAAATATCACTTATTGTTCCATGCTGTCTCTGTCTTCTTACCAAATTTCATCAATTTCTGACCACTCCTTCTTGGTGTTGGATTTTCAATGTCGAGCAGTGTATATAATAATTTATATAATATATAATATATATATTATATAGACATTGACCTTTGTAGAATTAGAGTTTTACTAAATTGGAAACTTTTGATGTAAATAACACAGAATGTGAAAAAATTGACATTGGCCCTTTTAGAACCAAGCCATAGATTTAAAAACCGCTGAACTTACTAACCTGTCTTTTACAAGTAACATTTATTACGTATTTCAGATTTTTTTAGACATGCAGCACTTCATCTTACATAGCATTATTTGAAATATACTCTGAAAGATAAGATTAGAAAATACTGAGAATAATTTTAATTTTCCTTAACACGTTTGCAATACTGCCTTATTTCTAATTTCTAC
>JAXGGA010002295.1:80000-126018 GCA_038373865.1 Uloborus plumipes
TGGCAACTACCGTAATCTAATTACCGTAATAAACTCATTTTTTAGGAACATATATTAAATTGTTTGCATTTTACGAAAAATTCGGCGCATAAGTGAAATATTTATTTTTAGAGCGACGCATAAACGAGTTAAATTGTCATTATTTTTCTATGGAATGAGCCGGGACCACTGAAAATCGCCGTATAAGTGAAAAAGGCGCATAAACGAGGCGGTGTATAAGTGAGAGTTCACTGTATTATACTGCAAAGAAATAGCTGTCCCAGAAGCCTTCCCGCTTAACAGTATGAATTTAAAAGTCTGATTAGAGTTAAGTGAAATTTTGCAAAGAAAACCAATCTAAATATTATTGTCTTTTTATTCTGCCTAAAAAGGGGAAAACATTCCTTAAAACGCTGCCTTACTGATAAGTTTGGTTGAAAATTGAAAAGGTTGTGGCATGCCTCATTAAGCACGATATAACGAGCGTTTACTGTATTACATATAAAGTAGTATTCTTACGATCTAGCTGAGTTCAACAACATGCTGTTTTTAATGCGCATTACAAATTTCCCTCCTTGATCTACAAACATAAATAGTGATTTATGAAGGATTGTTTTTCTTGTGCCTAAAAGTTGTTTTGTAAAAATTTTGTAACTCGAATTTTAGGCTGAAAGTACATTTTTTTTCTCCTACGCCTTCAGCCTAACTTTTGTGCTTACACTTGAAAATTACTTAACGACACATTTTATATTCCAAATGGAATGAAAAAGACGTAAAAATGATAAAATAACTCATTCATACGCATACAAAGCTGGAACATTACTTTTTAAAATTTAGGTGAGCAAATTACCTCTTTACCGACACTCCAAGTACAAATATTTTCATAAATTCACAAACATCCTCCACTAGTTAAATCAATCATTCAAACCAACGAGCTCTCTAAACACCAGAATCCTTTATTTCTGATCGATAAGAATGACTTCCTGCTTTTAAGGAGATAGCTTATAATAGCATTGTATCGATCACTTATAGAAAACGAATACGACACCATGCCTAAAGGGAATGGAAATAGCACACCCTTTGCTTTTAAAATGGCCACAAAGCTTTGTTATGTGGCTCTAAAAGGTCTGTCATCATTACACGATCTCAAATATCTAGACCGCCTATTGACTGCAGCAATATAATAATGTCTTCATCAAGGAGTTCTGTTCTTGACATTATTTTCCAAACGATGCCGATGACGTCATCAAGTGAAGTCTCTAGTGCCTTCGTGTGGGTAATGATGCGAGGTTTTCTTCTTTCTCTCGAGCGACTGACCAACTCAATTTGGGAAAAGTTGGTCTTACTTTTTTTTGGGACAGGACTAGAAATATTGTTTGGGATAATGCTGCGTTTCGTGGACATTTTATCTTGCGTGGGACGGCGAAAAATAAGTTTGGCTTCATCAGACAATTCCTGTAAGTAAATTAAAAAATATACAGAAATTATGATTGCGTATTTTTTATTCTTGGAAAGTGGAGAAGTCACGGTTAAAAAAAAGCACGCGTGTTATCTTATGAAGCATTTGTAGTAATTATTATTTTTTAAATGTTTATTTAATTTTTTAATATTTGATTATAATTTGAAGAGTTGCAGTTCATTTGTAAACAATTATTTTGGTTACTTTTAACATTACAAACTTCGTCAACGATACATTTTTTGCTTTAAAATGGTGTTTAAAACATGTTTTAATATTAGTGTTTACGCATCTTCATCAATTTATCATTGAATAAATCCGAATTTTATAAAGAGGATGCGGAATAGGGTGAGTCGAAAAAAGCTTTTTTTTTTTTTTTATCAATTTCTAATAGCACGGAAAACTTGTCCATGGCATCCTAATAACGAGAAAAATAATAAAAATAATAATTAATTACTTTTGCAATCGCGAAAGAGCTCTGAAGTGTAGAAAAAAGGGAAAAATCTGTCATTTTTAAAGATGGATATTTTTTTCAAAAAATACTTTTTTAAATTTCTAATAGTGCGGAAAACTTGCGCATGGGCATCCTAATAACGGGAAAAATAATAAAAAAAAATAATAATTACTTTTGTATAAGCGCAAGAGCTCTAAAATTCAGAAAAAAAGAGACATTTGTAATTTTTAAAAATATATAATTATTTTTAAAAATGATTTATTTTACTTTTAATACTATAAAAACTACTCTTGTAGTGACTGAAATGAGTTTAAAAAACTTGGGGCATATTGCTGTTCGTTTGAATTCTCGCAAAAAGCCTTAAAACAACATGCAATACACCGCCGCACTCGGCTATCTCGATCCATGGACTGCAGTTTCGTGCTTATTATGCACTCATCAGCATGGAATACGAAAGTAGCCGAGTTGGAGGCATACCTTAAAACAACATTTTTTAAGCAAAAGTTGTATTTCATTAATTCGCAAGCTGACGTACAGCTGCCGTAATACACAACCTAACAACCCGTTTTCGTAGTTTACACACTTGTACTGCATGTTCATCGAGAAACTTAAAGTGGCCTTGAAACATATTTGTTACTCTCCTAAAACCTTATCCCCCCCCCCCCCAGACAGCATTGGATGGAGCAGCCCTCGATCGACGCGTGCGCGGGCGCCGGGTGAGGGTTTTTTTTTTTTTTGATCACATGGCTACAAAGTTTCCTTAACGTCACTACATTGATAGTTTCTTCATCTTGTTTTTTAAACCCATGCGGTTCATATGCATTGTGATTATATGAAAGTGATTCTTATAGTAGTTTTTAAATGGCGAATTCAAAAAATGTGCTTCTAAAAAGGAAGTCCATCGAGTACCCCTTTTTTCGGCCCACCCAAAGAACTAAGTGGAACAACCCTACCGACATACGAGGACATGCTGCTTTCTTGCGTAGAAGAGAAGTACAAACGTTCATTGTTAATTAATCCTAATAATAAGAAGGAATTATATTTTTTACCTATTGCCGAAACAGTTGCAAATGAAATAATTATATTTATAGAATAGCCTCAATTCCAACAGTCACACACACACACGTGTTGTGCAAATGATTACTTGCTATTTTAAGACTAATAGTGGGCTAAAAAATCATACAACAGGGATCATGAAAAAGCTATTTATGAGAGAAAGTTAGAAGTCTATAACCAACGCTAAGAACATTTTCTATATTGCAGCTTACAAATGCAGTATGACATTTTCTTGCACATGTGAGAATCAACCAGCCTTTTTTAACTGTTCGAGAGCGTGTCCCTGTCCAGTGGTTGTAAAATTCAAATGTGAGAAAGTAAAAAAAAAATCCTGCCATTGAATTAAGGTTCTTACACGATCAAAGAAGAGCCAGGATGCAATTTATTGGTAATTTGGATAGAAAAGAGACAGTTAAACTGACTAAAAGAGAAGAAAAAAGAGAAAAACTTTCTATGCATTGAATGTAATACTTCTGATCCTGCTACTCCCAGCACTAAGTCAAGTAAACTTGATCAAAAGACTTTCACAAGAGCAGACTGAGACAAGAATTTGACATTGCCTTCCACATCTCAAATGCGTTCCAAGTTGTCGTGTACTTCCCTATTAAGTGATAGGTACGGTGCTTCTGACTGGGTCACAGCAGCAATAGCTTCTGGTGTTCTGCATGATTTTGGAATAATCTCTGATTCAGATATGTCACGAGTGATTGACAAAAATAAGATTAGAAGAGAAAAAGTGAAGGTTCGAAAAGCAATAAAGAAAAAAGAGCACCAAATCAAAGAACTGAAAGGAATTGTAAGCTGCAATACAACACAAGAAACACAAGAAAAAATAGGGCCTAAAATGTACCGCAGAGTAAGAAAAGAACATATTACCATTATCAGTGAACCTGGCGGCCAATACATTGGTCATGTTACACCTAACACAGGAACCGGCAATGATATTGCTACAAGCATTTTCGATTGTATGAAAAAGGAAGATTTTGACATGAGTGCAGTAGAAGTTATCGGATGTAATGGGACAGCTACAAACACTAGTTGGAAAAATAGTGTTGTAAGGAACATTGAAGTTGAGTGTCAGCGACCACTGCAGTGGTTTATTTGTTTGTTGCACTTGAATGAGCTTCCTTATAAACATTTGTTTGAGCACTTAAACGGGACGTCAACTGGGTCAGCATTATTCAGTGGTCCAATTGGCAAGCAACTGACTTACTGTGGAAAAAAACCCTGTTGTTGATTTTGTGCCTATTCAATCTGAAGTTACCATCACAATAAATAAAACTGACCTCAGTAAAGATCAGAAATATCTTTTAGACATTGTTCAAGCAGTCAGCACAGGAAGCTGTGATCCAGAATTAGCAGCTAAAAGTCCTGGATCCCTCAGCCATTCCAGATGGTTAACTTGTGCAAACCGGGTGTTACGACTTTGTTTCCCAAATAAGTCCGACATGCGAAATGAAGACCCTTGCAAATTACATTGGAAAGACCTACGCTCCTGTTTGGTTCAATATTAAAGTGCACAACACTGAAAGATGGTCTGAAGCCGTATTAAAGATCATTCAAACAACCAGACATTTTCCGGACAATATAAAAAAAATAATCGATTCAGTCACTCAGAGAAACTCTTTCTTCTGTCATCCAGAGAATCTCATGCTGGCTATAATAATGAATGACAGACAGCACATTAGAGCATTAGGCCATACAAGAACATACTGAAAGCCAGAAATGAGCCGCCAGTAGTGGGCCACATTAGAACTTTCAAGCTTTCTTCAATTAACTTTGAAGCCACTGACTATCCTGAACTAATTGATTGGACAAATTGTAAGCTGACACCTCCACCCCTTTTGTCAAATATGTCTACAGAAAATATTTTAACCCTATTGAAAGAAGAAACCTTTCCAAAATTTGATTACTTGAAATTTCTCTGCCACACTCAGTCAGTGGAGAGGTGTGTAAAACTAGTTACAGAGGCTGCTGCTAAAGTTTGCGGGCATGAAAACCGAGAGGGTTTTTTTAAGACAACCTTAAAATCAAGATCTTTAATGCAAAAATTTGATTCAAAGTCAGAATTCAAAGGGTGTAAGTAATCACACCCAAATTGGTTGGTTGATTGGGTAGGGTGTGGGTGGGGCTTGATTTAGTATTATTTTAGAATCTGTAAAAAATATGCTAAAATGTGCAATAAGCTGCGATATGTGATTTTTTCCAAAAAAAAAAAAAGAATATTTTCCGGGTTTTAGCGCACATTCAAATGAACGGCAATATACTCCATTTTTTTTTCAACCGATTTCTGTTACTACAAGAGTAGTTTTTATACTATTAAATACTTGAAAAAATATTTTTTTAAATATTTATATAAATTTAAAAAATTAGATTTTTCTCTTTTTTTCGAAATTTTAGACTTTTTGCGTGGTTTCAAAAATAATTAATTAATTTTTAAATTATTTTTGCTGTTGTTAGGAAGCCCATGCACAAGTTTTCCGCACTATAAGAAATTTAAAAAAATATTTTTTGAAAAAAAATCATCTCTAATAATTAGATTTTTCTCCTTTTCTCTTAACTTTAGAGCTTTTTTCGCTTATACAAAAGTAATTAAATACTATTTTCATTATTTTTCCCGTTATTATAATGCCCATGCGCAAGTTTTCCGCGCTATTGGAAATTAAAAAAATATATATTTTTTGAAAAAAAAATATTCATCTTTAAAAATTACAGAATTTTCTGTTTTTTTCTAAACTTTAGAGCTCTTGCGTGATTACAAAAAAAAATATTTTTTTAAAATTATTTTTCCCGTTATATGGATGCCCATGGGCAAGTTTTCTATGCTATTAGAAATTGATCAGAAAAAAAAGCTATTTTCGACTTTCTCTAATGCGGAAGGGTCAAACATTAACATTTGGTCCTTCAAGACAATATTGCAACGCTATTTATAGGTACAGTAGAGAACCAATTATCCGGGATGTTTGGGACCACAGCTATCCCGGATAACTGAATTTCCCGGTTTCCTGAATTGCTACGAAGCGATATTTGCCAATTGTTTATAAAACCCAAATTACTATAACAAATAGTAATGCATCTTAAAATCTGAAGAGAAAACGATCCAGAAGTGCTTATAGATATTACAATATTAAAAATTTCTGAGCTATATGCCACTTGTATGGTATTTCTGAAGAAGCCGTTCATATTCATTTAGATATTTCAAAAGAAAAACGAAAAAAAAGCTCTTCATTTTTTAGAAATTGCCGAAAATGCGTAATTTAAAAAGTTGCGGAAAATCGACAAAATGTTGCCGGTTTTCTGGTTTCCCGGTATTTTGGTTCCCGGATAAAAGGTTCTGTACTGTACTTATATTGCAATTACAGCTTCCAGCGCCATCTACTGGCACCTTAAGTAACTTTTTTCTTCTTCTTTTTTAAATTATGCACATGATTTTTACTACATCCACAATATAAATAGCGTTTGTTTCATTTCAAGATCTTAATTTGTTTTCGAGATATTCAACTTTAAAATCAAGCCTTCTGCTGGACAACATGTTTGTAGCTGAATGTAGGGCAAGGTGAAATAACGGAGCAAAATATCAAAGCATATGATTATACAAGCATTGTTTTTTTTTTTTTTTTGAAAATTAAAACTGATATTGAAATATTATTTTGGGAGTCAAAAATTATGATTGCTATTACAAAAAGATAAAGTTCTTGTTATTAACATTGTAATTATAAAACGAAAACCACCAATCTTCGCTGCAGTATTGATTTATTCAATAATAAGCTTATTTTTTATTTAAAATGTTTTTTTACAATTAAGCAAGTGAATGCTGGGTAAAATAGATGAATAAAAGTGAAATAGTTCATTTCGTTTACGTGCTCAATCATTTATTAAGTAACTTTCGTATTCAATTGTTTATTAATTTATTTGAAGGCCTTTATTTAATAATTCCCACATTATTTTATTCATTGACTTACTTTCACGTTCATTCATTATTTCATTCACAGATTATTTTTTAGTATTCAGTCACTCATTTATTTCATTTATTCGTTTAATGGTTCGTTATCTATTTTTTTATTCATTTATTCTTTTATTTTCTCAGTCATTAGATCATCAAGAATGCTTTTAGTGATCAAAGAGAGGATATTTTTTTAAGAAAGTTTTTATTTTTTACTCCTACTGGGGAGAAAAAAGGGAATATGTTCCTCTTTTTTACTTCCTTTTACGTAGTAAAGGAAGTATTGTGATCGCGGAAAAAAAAATCACTCAAATTTGAGTCTAAATTTTGATTTTGCTCACCCCCGAATGAATGTTCCGTAGTTTTTTCGACCTGTCAGCTCGTGCATATGTACCTACCAACATATAAGCAGCCGAAAAATCCTTTTCAACCACCCCCGAGTTAATTACGACGAGTTTTCTCGTGATGTCTGTATGTACGTATGTGCTTATGTATGTGGGTCGCATAACTCAAAAACTATATGCCGTAGAAGCTTCTAGTTAAGGTACAAATTAATTACCAAAATTGAAATTCTGTTGCAATCCAATTTTTATTATAAAATGCATTATTCTTCCTTCATATACTGTAATTTTTAAAGCAAATGTAAAATTTGGTCATTTTGAAAAAAGTAAGTTATCTTATCTATTTCACTTTACTCGCGCATTTCTCCAAATGGTTTGATGGTAAGTTTATATAGTTTTATTAAATCTTTGAAAAGCAAAAGTTTTATCTTAGCAATAATATTGACAAACTGTGCAGAGCATTTGCAATTGTTCTGTTTGCTGCATTGTTGCTTATAAAACTATTAGAAATTTGCAATAACAATTTTCAAATACGACAACAAAAATATTTATGCCTGCTGACATACAGATATATTTAATTACACACCTTTTATATTTAATATGAATTTGTTTTTTATCTTTAAAAAAAATACGTTTGTAAAATATGAGAGTGCTACTTCATAGCTTTTTTTTTTTTTTTTTTGTATCCTTATTCTTTAATTGTATATTTCAATTCTTTAAAATTGTGCGTTTTCCTCTTATTCTTCAGTAATTAACAAAAAAATCCTTTTCTGTTTCATTCTTTACTAACCTGTCTCCCGGAAAACCAGACAAATTTTTACATCAGACGACATGAAATGCAGTGTAGATAAACTCCTGACATATATAGTTTCTTAATTTACTGTGCACGGTGAGTCGAATATAAACTGTGTAAATTAGAGCCCATTATCATTAACTTGTTTTCCAAAGTAATGGTTAAGGCTAAGACTAGTTGGACGAACCTTCACTATCTTTCATTTGATGAGAAAATCTCGACTTTCAGATGTTATTATTTTTTTTTCAAGAAAAACGTGAAGAAAACGACATAAACGTTAATGATAAAACAACTTAACCCCAAATGCTCTTACATCCGAGACAATATTTTTTTTTTTCAAAAAATTCTAATCAATGTGATCTGCATTTTAAAACAATAAACTGGCGAAGCAGGTTGCCCTTGAATGCCAGTTTTTTTTACCCACTCGTGATCAACTATCCCACTTCATTACTGAGATTAATAATATTAACCATTCATTCTTATCCTTCAATAAATATTGATCTGTCCGATGTGTAGCTTAGCCATTTTATAATGATGTCTTGGATGTACTTGAATTGGTTTGTTTTGCATTTAAAATATTAATTTAAATTTACTATAAGCATTTTTAGACTAAGTTAAAATTAAACCGTTTTTTATTAATTTAATTGTCTATTTTCTATATTTTTTGACTTTGATCACCTCAGTCGATTTTTTTTTCAGTTTAAAATTTTCTTAGTTTATGTATTTATTTCTTAGTTTATGCTTCTCACTTTCACACATCTTAATTTTAGGAAAATTTAAAATATAGATTTATTAAACGTGTTTCGATATAAATATGTAAATTTCCTTTGAATGAGGGTGCCTGAATAATTATATGATCTATAGTTTCATGACTTTTTGCTACTGTATCCAAATGTGACAAAGAAAAAAAAAACTAACTTACGTATTACAACGCTTGTTCGTGTTGTTAATCACCATTGAGGAATTACACGCCGCTTCTCCAGCACAACCGCAGCTTTGAAGTATATCCTCTTCTAGAAGGGGGGTTTCTACTTAAAATTATTTTTTCTGACATAGTCCAACAAGGTGATGTGTTACGTTAAGATCTGAAGACTCTGTTGGCCACCGTACTCGTTCTATATCTTCACTTTCAAGGTATTTGTCCGTGAACTTTTCCTAAAGGAGGAGAGCATTATCATCTCAAAGTAAGAAGACAGATCCGTATGTACTTCTGAAAAGTCTTACAAAAAGCCACACCAAAAATTAAGTCAACCATAGTTCCGTCATGCTCAATAATGTTCAACAGATGATTTCGGGTTCCTGTCTCTCTCTAGTTTAGAATTGACTGTGAAACTTAACTTCGACTCATTAAGAAGGGCCATACTTGTTTACTCTAGTTCTTACATAATTTGCTACAATTAAAGGTATTCCTCTTATTGAGCGTAACTCATATACCCATTGCATTTCTTGGCCAGATACCAATATTCAGAACCAGCAGTAACCCGTTTAAATTACGACATATCACATGTCTTCTTACAACAGTTCCAGGCATTTTGAAATTGTTTCCATGCTGTCAGACTCGCCGTTTTGGAATATCAAGGCTTCCGTGATGGACTACGTTGTTTCCTAAAGACCTATAAGCCGCTTTAACTTCCTATTCTTCTAAATAATACTTCGTAGACTTAAGTTCTGTCGAATATTCACTTTACGAAAAAGACTAATATACTCTATCTCTCTCTCAATACCGAATAAATAAGGCCTAGATTTTGTACGAGAAACCTCAAGATTGGCTCATCTGTTTATTTATCTATATATTTATTAGGTAAAAATAATTTGACTTATTGTGTATCGCATATATGTTAGAAGGAAATAAAGATGATTACTGAACTACTGATATCACCATATTTAGCATATTGGCAAAAAAATAATAGAAAAAGAATTACTGTAATATCGCTTTACCAAAAATGTTGTTATAAAATTGTTAAAAAAAATAATAATAAAATACTAAAAGTCACCTCAAACTTTTTTCTTTTCATTTTTAGTCTTTTCAAGCATGATGACTGAACTAGACATCGTTCAGGAAGACTCCAGCAATGAACTTCTCTTCCGCAAGACTACGACTGAACACCTTCGCGAGTCATCAGTGGGACAGTACCTGACGGAACATTCCAGGTTCGCGCGTCAATGGTTTCTGAATAACGCCACCCCCGAGATGATATCCGAATGGCTGCTGGGACACGGTTACGAGACCGATCCGGAAATGCCGGATAATGCCCTGTCGTTGACGGATTCTTACAATAAGGCTACCAGAAGTGGGAGGAATTCGGTAACATCGGAACTGTTTCAAGACATGGTGACGTGCCCGAAAAAGAAGAAAACAAATGGTGCGAGTAAATTGTAAGTAAAGTTTTACTTCTTGAAAGTTTCTATTGGAGATGGTTGGATGTTTAATCAGAAATAACATCCTTACATTAGTTCAATATTTTTTTCTTTTTATAATGCTTTGATACGTTTTCTTAGGATAAACTAGGTAACAGGTTTCTAATATAAAATTCAAATCGCAGTTTTGTATAGTTTTGCTTCTTTTTCATTTTGAACTTTCTGAATATCGTACGTTAATTTTTTTAATGTGCAATGAAAAATATGCTTCTACAATGCATGTGAAAACCTAAGCAGTATGAACTTTCCATAAAGTTCTTATTTCGTAAAGTGAGAAACCGAAAGACAGTTTATAATGCGTAAAATACAGTGTAAATATCAATTTTTAAATATTTTAATTTCCTCTTGACTTTACTACAGTATTCAAAACATAATACTGTTAACCTTACTGTTACAATTTTTGTGTTTTACTTTTCTACTGTCCCTCTTTTACTAAAAGATGATTATACTGGCGTCACTGCTAAAACTTTAATAAAAGCAGTTTTTATGAAGTGATTAATCGGCTGCATAGGGTGATTAAATTAAAATTGATTGCACTAACAGGCTCGTAAATTCGGACTTATGAAACAGATTTAAGTGAAACTTGGATTGAGAGTATGTGAACGAGATTACTGTAAAATGCATTTTGAAATTTCGTCGCTAGGTGGCGATTTAACGATGCAAAAATATAAAATAACAGCTCACAAACCAAAGAAGATTGAAAGATACTATTCAGCTGATAAGCGTATTTTGACTCACTATATCATAACTCTTCAAGTTGAAGGTAGTACCCGCGAACTATTTATTGGTGCAAGAGATACTGTGGCTCATTTAAAAGTTCATTGTAACCGAATATTTTTTATGCCTTAGTTCCTTTAAACATGTATTATAGTGTACACCAATTTAGATTTTATAAAATTAACTACTAACGAGTTTTCAGTTTTTCCTTTCTTAAATGAGTTGTATTTAAGAAAAAAAAACTATGTCTTCAACTTTTTTCACCTTTATGCATTAAAAACAAATATTCAAATATTTCGCTTTATTTATTTATTTTCTTGGCATTTCATCATATAAATCAATAGTATTACTCATTTCAGTGCAAACGTACTTGAGTTATTCATTGAGCATTCGTAGAAAATTGCTGTTAAACTTTTAAAGTTTATTATTCTTGGGGGCACCTTCAGTAATTCAAATTGAAATCACACATGCAGATAGGGTTAAGATAAAGAATCCGTATTTTATTTTTTTATGCTCCCAATAATTACATCATTAACACTCTAGTTATTAGTGAGATGAAACTCCTTCTTGGTGCGAGCTCAGTGCAGTCATGAATTATTAATACATATCTTTCTTATGCAGATATTCGTTAAATTTCTGGCCGAGCTCTGTAATTTAGGCACCTGTTAAACCCTCATTTCCATTACCATTGATAAGAATTCATATGCTAATGCGTCAGATATTACTCCAAGGAATAGAAGGCAGATAAGAATGTTTATTAGAAGATATTAATCACAAAAGTTACGAACATATATTTATATAATTTGTTTCGAGTGTTTTTTGCAAGCATAACAGTGAGAGATTGGTGCACAAAACCAAGGATAAGGCCATGGGTCATGATCCCCATTAACACAACCAAAGATAGAATTAAACTTCAATTTCGAGAAATTACCAGGGAAGAGCCAAGCACCACTAATTGTGTCTGTTTATTACACTTATCATCCACCCTCGTCGATTTGCTCATTTTTTAATAATGACCCTTCCAAGCTCAGAAGCTGTATCTGCCCTTGGTAAAAGTGTTAACAATATATATGGCTTCAAAGAAAAAATAATAATTTGGACGATTTGTTATGTCTTCTAATAATACGTTCCGGACAAAATCGAAACCTGTTAAATGTCTTTATAATCTGTGTTGTTATTATGAGTAAGTCAAACGCGAATTTGGTTGGCCCAGGGGGATGCAATGAGAGTCCTCCATTAAAGTGACCAAAGATAGAATAAAACTTTAATTTTGAGAAATTACCGAGGTAGAGCCACAAACCACCAATTTGGGCCCGATTATTACACTTATCATTCAACCCTCTGAAAATGTGTGTGCTCATATTTTAGTAATGGATCCCTCCAACACCAGAAGCTAAATTCGCCCTTGGTGAGAATAAGAACAAAACAAATACGGATAAGAGGAAAATAACAATTTTGCCGTCTGATTTTATGTCTTCGGATAAAATCTCGACACGTTACGGATAAAATCTCTCTTTTCACTTGTTGAATGTTTTTTTTTTTAATCTGCCTGGTATCATCAGTTTAAATCATTAGTTAAGATAATCAGGCAGTCCTTCTAATATCGCGTTCGTACTTTTTTTCGTTTTTGCACATCGCATGCGTGTTTGTACATGGACGATGAGATTTTCGTGCTGCCGCTCTCAAAATGTACAGAGCAGAAACGAAGTAGAAACCTATTACGATGATCCAACTTAATAAAAACTTTGAATGTAACTAAACAATCCGACAAACGATATTTAACTTAACCTTTCGGATAGATTATTTTACTATTCAGAGGAACACTTGTCTCTGAGGCAGGTAGTTTAATCCGTTTTGTTTTTTCCATGCTGGTTGATCTAGTTTTGTGTAGTTTTGTTTAGGTTATAATTCAAAACTAAAAACGTGCACCGAGAATGTATTTTTAGGTCCAAACTAACTAAATGTCACGGATATGTACAAGAGAAGGACGATGGTGTCCCTCCCTTGAGTGAATCACACTGGTAAATTTCAGTAATAAAGTTAAAAAGGGCATTTTTATACTATCTTTGCCAGCAAAAGGTAGGTTTGGGGCTCTTTTCCGGATACGATTCGTAATTGAAGTAAATCATGTCAACATTTGTAAACCAAGATGTGTTGCAAAGGATGCGTAATAAAACCAATTACCTCTCCCTTGAAACATTTCTAGGTCCGACCTTGCTAAAAGCACACTTTGACTAAAATTTGCTGCTTATCGATGAAATGTTAGGGGGAACGCAAAGTAATTACATTTTTCTTATTTGTTTAAACAAATACTATTTTGAGTTATTATTTTTAGTTAACGATGTAATTATCCTCGTTGATAACAGCCTTTTCCCATGTAGTGCACAAAGTTTTTATCCCAGATAGAGATAAAGTAATCAATTTTTGTGCCAACTACCTGGACCGATTTGAATATCAGACAAATTTCATTATCAAGTTCTTTAAAATATTATTGTCACGTATAAATCTGAAGAAAGTGAACTCAGATACTGCAAAGTCAGGCTGCTATAGTGGCTGAAGCAGACCACAACAAATCATCATTTTTAAAGGGGTTACTTTGAGCATTGTGGTTTTGCATCATCATGTTTCAGGATAACCGCTATTCTACTAATAATAGTGGAAATATTTTAGAAATAAATTGAACCATCTGATTTATCTATCAACCGATCTGCAAAGCACTTTATCTAAAGCAACAACTTAATTGCAAGTTCCAGACATTTAAAAAAAAAGTTGAAAAAAAAAGGTTTATATTTAGACGGAATTAAAAGTTTGTATATTGCATGGAAAAGGCCTGTTGATAACTATGCTAATTACACGGCTGTTTAAAAATAAAAACTTCCTTTTATTTGTTTCGGTTCATTTTTACGATTTCTTTCCGCTTGGGAGAAGTATGGACTGTCTGTAAAGTTAAACCACTTGAGCCAAAATTCTAAATTTTTCTCAATTCATTATCAGTGCCCTTGACTAATTCAAACGTTGTAAGGGCAGAGACATTGGATAATATATTGCACGCCATTAATCCTTGCTCACTGAATTTGTTTTTAGTTCCTATTTATCTTAGCTTCTATTTTATTTCTTTGTCCCGAGAAAACTTCCAGAAAGAAATAAACTTTTGCATGCCATTCAACAGTTAAATGAATTGCGTAGAACTGGACTTCAAAGCTCCGCTATTTAAGAAAAACTTGAAGGAAAAGTTTCTCGCCCAGAAATGAGAAAAAATACATTCCTGAATACCAACATCGGTTTTCCAAGATCAACTAAATCATTTTCGCTGTGGGGCGAGGCAGTGCCCTTTTTAGAACGCCATTTACTTCAACAAATATTCTTTGAAAACCTATTTTATATTTAAGCAAAACTTGTTGCTATGGAAAGGTTCTGAAATTGTTTCTTGCATATGTTATGTTTTGTAATATATTCACGCTATCACTTATTAAAAAATGAAACTGCTGTTTAGTAAGGTAGAAAAAGTATCGGATATTATGAGGTAGTTTTGTGCGTTAGAGAATAGTTTGCTCAAATTTTCAACACAAATATGTTACCATCAGAAATTAAATCATCAACATGCACTTAAAAAAAAATGACTGGAGGGCAATTCCACGGTGACTTACGTTACATTTTGACCAACCCTTTTGCATTTAGCACCTCAGTGAGAGCAAATATTGTTATACAAACCTTGTACGAAAGTTATCCATGAAAATGACAGTCAAAAGCATAATAAAAATACAAAAATATTTGCTGCATTTAAATTTTTCAAAATTTAGCAGCCAAAAATAAGGCAGTAACTTATGTTACACAAAAAGGGAATGCAATAACGTGACAGTTCGTTCTAAGGCAAATCTCTGCTCTTTCACAATTGTTTTTAGTTTGAATCATAATTTATCTTTTTTTTGGATAGTTTTAAGAAATTATTTTCACAAATTTAAAAATGTAGTTAAAAAATTGAAATTTATGGGAATTTTTAACTGAGTAACTTACGTTACAGTAACTTACGTTACAAAGTTCACTTATTAGCATATTTTTATTACAATAAATAAAGAATGAAAATTCCAGTCCAGTTTAGATCAAGATATTGTAAAATAACAATTATAAGTTAAATTCACAGAAATTTAATACCAAACTCAATGACCAATCAAACATATTACATAACATAAGACTTAAATCCATCATAGCCGCTGTTTTTAACAAGTTCAGGTAATTCAATTTTTCGTATTATGTTTTCTTTCTTGTAATAAATTTCATCTGCGTTTCTGGCCATTTCTAATTGGTTCCAACAGCAGCCATTACTTATATTTTAAACTCGTTTTCTTCAATAATCGTCACAATTCAAGGATACAATGTATTTTCGTACTTCACCACACACCATCATTCACCGGCTTTTATCTCTGTTTTTTCTTCTTGTTCCTTAAAATACTTAACTAAACGAAACCCCACAGTTTGTTAATTTCTAGTTCTTAAATAGTCATTGTCAATGTGCGGATCTTCAGAAAGTAATTTTGATAAATTTTGCTTTTCTAACATATTTCAATACCATCAAGAGGGACTTTTATTCACAAATCTGTAATATCCACATGACTTTTCTCATACCCCTTTAACAGCGCATATGTTCTGCAGAGTTCAGTGGCATTTAATGCAGACTAAAATATATTTCACCTGTAAGAGATAAAATATTTTTGTGTTTGTGTTTTCCAAAACATATTTGATAACTTTAAAACATAACAGAAGTCATTTTTGAATAATTTATAGTACATTACTCCTAAATATTTTGAATGCAGTGATATTGTTTAGAGAGAATTAATGTCTCAAAAGCCAAAAAGAAACATATAATTTATTATAGAAGTGTATTGTAAGCTTATTAGCAAACAAAGACATTTTAAGAAATATGATTAATTTAATATAATAAAGTAAATACATAACGATAAAAGAAGGTTCGAATAAATTACTCCTACTAACCACATAAGTTTATTCCACAATGTACTTTATTTCTAAACGCAAGCATTTAAATTTTATTTGGGTAACTTACGTTACGTGCATATGCCAGTAACTTACGTTACGCATTTTGACTGTGGCACAAAGAATAAAATTAACAGTATTTGAAAGAAAACTATCATTATTTATTTGATACACACTTATAAGATAGAAAATATAACATTACTAATATTGTATTGCTCTTTCTTTATTCACATAAAAAACATTAACATGTTTTTGGTAACTTACGCTACATAGCATAGTGCTTTTTTTAAATATACATAAATCACTTAATTTAGGTAACAACACTTACTTCAGCAATTCAGAATATTAATTTAAAGTGTAATAATCATTAATATTTCATTGCAACAGTTATCTAAAGAAAAAAAGTGAAACTTACCGACGTTGAAAGTTTGACCATTTGCTTCACCAAGAATAAAACATTCTAATGCCAACTTCAAAGTGCTGCCAAAACTAAAAAACTAGGTTCTAGACGGAAACTTATTTTGCATAAGACACTTTCAACCCTTTTAAATCGAAAAATATGCAAATTAATCACACTAGTTTAATTTAATTTTTTCAACGATTTTCCACACTTTCATGGAATTGCCCTGGAGTTAATCATTAGGATGGGCGTTGTCTCCATATTAACCAACACAACCACCGTGTCAGCTACTAGTACAGATATGAAGGAACATGAATTTAAGGTTCAAATTAAATCAATGTATTTACACATAAGTGGGCGTGGTTTTTGATGTTGGACCCTTTGCCCCCCCCCCCACCTGGAAAAACTTGAAATGACGGCCGTGAGTAAAACCAATTATTAAAAATTTGCACGAAAACCACAGAAGCGGCATCGTAATGGAGCCAACAGAAAACCTGTTAGCGATGATAGATCAAGATGGATTGTAATACAATAATAATCTTGAAAAGAAATTACTTCAGCACAAATTTTAAAGGATGCTTTTATTATTATTTTTTTAATTTTACTACTTTTTTAACGCATAACAGGTGTATAATGACTAATGAAAAGAATTTTTTTTCAAATAACTAAGCTCTGCAAAAAAGAAAAAATGGCACCTTAACATACTAATTTGAATATTCAAAATGAACCAAGAATCAGAATTCCACCAAATGTTCGAAATTACGAATAGCGCGTGCGGATTATAGAAAACAGATTGAATTTAGATTTATTTTAAATTTTTATATTATGATAACTACAGTATAGAGTAAAAATAACGTACTTTATTTGTTTTGAAAACAAGCGTTGTATTTTAATATGACGGAACTAAATAAAATAATTTCTCTAAATGTTAAACTACAAAAAATGATTTTTTTCTTTTGCTAACTTCATTTTCTACTTGAACACTCGTGGACTCCATTTAGCAAACACGTATAAGCAAAAAATACCAACTGACCTTCAGACCTCTAATTGACAGACAATGTAATTATTAACTGTAAGCCTGATCACTTTGACCAATCATTTATGTTCTGTAATTATCAGACAAGTTGTTGACGCAATCAAAACTATCGTATTCATCTACTTGGTGAAAACAAGAAAAATATTTCTGTAATTTGACGAGTGGTTTTCTTTTTTTAGGAAGTATTTATAGTAGCCATTGTACGATAGTAAAATGACTGCTTCACCAAATTAACAGGTGAATGTTAAGAACGTTGCTTTTTTGGTTAACATTTTCTGTATCATACTACATACTACAAGTTAGAAAAGTAACTACAGTCGAGCAGGTTTATTAAAATATCGGTCAAAAGAATATTCCGATTAATATTACACATTTTCGATGTTTTAAACCGATATAATGATTTTAGAAATAATTGCTAAATATTCAACAGGTGTTTGTCACATAATACGTAACTGTAACTTATTAAGAAAATCTTAATCTGATTGTAGGAATTCTATAATTGCGTACGATAAAAAAAGGTTGGTTAGTCCTGGACGAAACTTCATGTTTCTATCAGAGATTAGTTCCTGCATAATAGTAATAACTAAAGCATCTTTGGTTGTTAATCCACCAAATACATTTCATTACGTTGTCCCTTCAATTTAATTTGTTTCAAGGTTTACATTGAACCTTATTTTCCATCCACTGCTCTAAAAGTCAAATATGTTCTACTGAGTAATTCCGATAATGAATATGTTACTTCATCTTTTAAACTTAATTTAGTGATCTGGACATTTTGAAATTCATTTCACTGAAAAACATGAAATGAAATTACAAGTTACCTTTTAAATATTTAATCGGTACACTTTACAGCGCATTCACTTTAATTAATGATTTTTAAGTAAATGATTCAACTAGCCTTACAAATATATAACTGCAACAAGCCATGTATATGTCTTTCATTAAATTATTGAACGTACATATATTGTAAACTTAATTCAGGTTAACTGTGCTTCTAAACTTTATTGATCAAACTACAAGCATATATTTATTTCTTGAACAAAAAAAAAATTGCACTGCCTAAATATTGTAAGACTGTTTTAAGTAAAAAATATAAAAAAAATGAAAACCTAGTTCTTTTAGCATAAGTCTGTTCTGATTTGTTCCAGAATTATAATAATTAGAAGAAATAAAATAAAGTCTAAACCTGTAAAGAAATATTGATCAATTAATAAGTAATTATTTTCTGAGAAATATCTTGCCCCACCCCCTATATTGCTAAAATTGTAAAGGGGGTCTTATTTATTTCTCTGCAGCAAAATGTTGTAATGAAATTTTTATTTTTCATTCGCTTTCCATAAAAATTTATGTTTCTGTTTGTGTCTTAAGTCTGAGACTGAACCAACAAAAAAGATGACGAGCAAAAATTAACAAAATAAAATAAAAAGTATCTCAGAATGAGAAATCGTTTTAAATTGTACATTTAAATTTTGCAAGTAAAAGTTAAGATATAATAGCTGCAGTAAATCAAATTGTGACAGGCACACCTTCTGATTTTCCAAGGACAAAAAAGAAAACGATTTGCACAATTCCCATTATCTGACACTACTAAGCTTGAGAGTAGGTTTGGAGAGGACTTTCGTATTGTGATATCTACCACTACGTATCATCATTATCCGATGCTCCGTTTGAATGTGTATGGAAGTACATGCAGTTACCGACTATTTCTCTCTTATGAGTATACTATAGAATAATGGTACATTCCTATAACATAAAGTGTCATTACTGTTTATTTTTCTAAGTTGTTCAGTTATTTTATTTTATTGAGTAATTTATTAAGTTATTTATTAATACTAAAATAGTTTGTTTGCAAAAAAACACTAGAAACACTTGTTTTGAAAGGATTCCCCCCTTCCCTTCATGTCTGTTTCTTTTTATTTATTTATTTATTTATTTTTTCGACTTGTCCTTTTCCTTAATTGTTAGCGGGAAAAGAATAAAAATAAGCTCAGTGAAGTCTCGATTTTCGAATCTTGTAAATCGAATATTCCTGTATCTCGAAATTTTAATTGAGTATCAAAGTCTTGAGAAGGCTGCGGGAACTTCCAGTAACTCGAACTACCAATGACTCGAAGCTTTTAGCCGGTCCCTGTGTACTTCCAGTTTTTGTTTGTCAACTTTATGTTGGTTTTAGAAACTTAAAAATTGATTTTTACGTGATTCTCAAAGTCTCTCATGTGTACCTGTTCTGTTTCAGAAGCCGTAAAGAACTGCAACAACATTTGAAAAGCCTGAAGGAACCCGATCTTTTAATGGAACTTATACGAGACATCGCAAACGAGCTAGATGTCGACACTCTGTCCCACAAGATACTTGTAAATGTGAGCATTTTAACAAATAGTGACAGGGGTAGCCTTTTCCTGGCTAAAGGGCCCAGAGGTGCTCGATATTTAGTGGCCAAACTTTTTGATGTCACACCAGACTCGGTTCTTCAAGAGGCTTTGAATGCAGCTGTAGACGAAGATGGGGAATCTAGAATTCCACCCATACCATTTGGAGTTGGAATTGCTGGCCATGTTGCATTGACTAAGGAGAATGTCAATATTAAAGACGCCTACCAGGTAAGAGTTAATTTTCATTTTAGTCTGAATTCTATATTTTCTTGTTTTGGCTTTATGTATCAATTAGATCTACGTTTTGATTTAAATAACAGAAACTAGAATCGAAAGTCATAAACATAAGCTCTCATGCATTTTCTTTGTTTGCATCATATGCTAATTTTGGTAGTAGCAATTTACGACTTATACTCTTACCCTTCTTATCGGTTATACTGAATAAGGTGCAGAGTTTTTTTTTTTTAACTGTTAGAGATAAAATATCCATCAAGTTTTTTTTTTTTTGGAAGATAACTAAAAAGTGAATAGTTTAAAATTGGGTTAGGTAAAAGAAAATATCTAGTTTTAAGAGATATGGTTTTGTCGTGTTCTCTTCTCATTGAAAAAATATTTATGAAAAGCAGAACATGACTAATATGTACTGACTAACAAACTTTTGCTTACATATATATATATATGTGTGTGTGTGTGTGTGAATCTGCGCATTATCAATTGAAATAGGTGGTACAGAAAAAAATTGCTTTTTTATTAAGCTTGAAACATAAAAACCTAAAATAATGTAAAACATACAAGACGGGTCACAGCAAAACACAAAGTATAAATAAATAAATGCAAGAAAATATGGAATTGGAAATTTCAGAAAGCATCAGCCAACAATACATTACCAACACAATTAATCCGAGGAGAATCACGCGATAATAATCAATGAGAGTAGGGGTTTTGGTACCCTGTTTAGTGTTGATTAAGCGAAGACCAGTATAAAACATCGTTTTTTCCCCCGTTGAACGTGTTTATGCTTGATAAATCTAAGATAAGAATGATAAAACGTTTACTAAAAAAACCTCGATTGTGCCTATAGCTACATGCTCAAAGATTATTACTGTTATTAGTGCAGCCTCACCCATAGAATCAACCTCAAAGGGTGTCTTCTATAAGAGTTAAAAAATCTGTCTTCATTAAAACGATATTACACAGGTTTCTTATGAAAAATGCCCTATATTAGCATGTTCTTGAATCGCCAATGTCCCAAGACTGAATATCTCTTTCTTTAAACAAGTTAATTGCGGAAGTTTCAGAAGAAATATTCGTGTCAACAGATTTTTACGAGATATTATGCCCACGTGTCTTGATAGGTTATATAGAAGTGTAAAAAAATATTTAACCTAAGATATTTTTTCAAACAGCATGAAATCTAATTCCCTATCCTAGCTACTTGATACAAATCTTGTGAGCAACAAGAGTCCAAAAAATGTATTATCGGTTTTCTTTAATTTACTTTCTTTTCTATGAGTCATTATTCCGACTCCTATGCTTTTACACTGGTAGCTTGCAAGTACCAATTCATTTTAAAACTGCCATAAGAGATATTCTTCAGTTTTTGTGCTGTTCTCACTGTTTCTGCTTCGCTTTTTTTTATTCCTTTTATTAAATTATGACAAAGTTTCAACATTCATGCATGATTTCTCAAAAACTAATGCATCTGGGGATCATCTTGTTGATAGTAACTGCAGTAAATGAATTGTTTTTGTAAAATGTGTAAGGTTTTATTGTCTATGTAGACGAGCATTAGTTTTCCATAACTATGGCATTCAAAGTAATATAGTTTAAAATGTCACCCCAATTCAGAAAACAAACCAACAGTTCTCATCTTTTCTTTTTCTTTTCTTTTTTGCTTTTATTTATTTATTTAGTTTTTATTTTGTGCCACCCTTCGCCGGTCCCTCCACTTATTGGTAGATAAGTAATTCGGCTAAAACTTAGCTTAAATCCTAATATTAAAATAAAATGGGTTTTTGGCATGAAAGTGAAAAGTAAAATATTTTTGTGACAAATTATTTTCTACTTGATTATTATTTTATTTATCAAATAAATGTGTTCATAAACAAATAAATGAATTAATCACAAAACAATAAACGAATTAAATAATTTATTTATTTATTAATTACTTTATGTGAAAAATAAAAGAGGGAATAACATAGTAATTGTATAAGAAAATAAGTGAAAAAACAAACTAAATGTGCATAACTTTTAAAATAAAAGTAAATTTAATATTAAATGAAGAAATGCTACAGCAAGTATTAGTAGATCTCAATTAGCGTTTCAAATGTTAGTAGCAAGAACTTTGTCATTTTATAATAGCAAAAATAATTTTTTACTCACTACAAAATATTACAAGATAAGTATCAATAAAAATGGCTTGTATTATCGTGTGCTTTGCTTTTTGATGAACGTGTGCTTTGATCATCAGAAAAAAGGGCGCATTTTAGAATGAATTTTTCCTGAAATAAACAGCATAAATTACTACATACTTAAAATATTACCAGAGAGGTTGCGATGAAACCAGAGTAAAAAAAAATCACCATTTCACAAGCTTCGCCCCACATTCTCCAACTAAAGGTGAAAAGCAGAGAAAGTATAGAAACGATTGGATTTTTTTTTCCTTTTATCAGCAGTCAATTGACTTTATGCAGAACATATCTCTCTTCCTCGGCACAAAAGATTGAATGTCGTACTCAGGAGAATTGGATCCTACGCTTACACGTATGCTCTGCATTCTATTTACCTTTTCATCTGGACAGGATCCTTATAAACATGTTAAGTGGGAATAAATTTATACACAGAAGGCGGGACTGGGGATAATTGCTGTAAAGTGTATTTATTTATTTATTTACTTGATGAAAGCTATAATTTTACGAAACCTAATGACATTTGCTTTTCGAATGGCTTAACTTCTGAAATGAATGATTAAAAGATTTTAAAACTGTACTGTAATAGTAAATCCATTTTTTATGCCTTACAAATTATTGATTTTCCCGGTTATTCACAGCGTAATAATCCCTTGTATCTAGGAGTGGATCATTTTAACTACCGAATCATTACGACACAACTATCTAATACATTTTTGTTATCCAATAAAGCATGGATTTTTTAAATGATAAAGGGTCAAATGAAAGCAGTGAACTTCTGCCAAGTATTCTTTTGAATTCTTAAGAATTTTCTTCATGTTGAACAGGAAAAGTAGTTTTCTATGTAAGTTTGCAAAATGTACGACTAAACAATTTATGATTGAAAGATCCGTGTGTAAGTTTGTTAATTGGAAACAAAACAGCCGTTAATTAGTAATTAAGTCCCTATCAATTTTGTTAATAATATTATCTTTAAGCATATTTTCACATAGCATCATTGGCACAATTAGAACTATTTTTAAGGTCTTGTAGGGTTTTGTTCGTAAAAGTCCTGAGATGTAGCAAACATTCATACACTTGAATTGGCAGCATTGATTAGAAAGAAAAGCTATACGGAGTTTATTTAGAACTGCTGTTCAGAAACTTTGCACTTTTCCCCGTTTTCGGGATCTTTTTCATTGCGTTGTCATTTTTCTCAATCAAAGCAACTTCAGAAACTTCATCTTAAAAAAAACAAGACTCATGTTTCTGGTGACAAAACTGAAGACTGTTACAGGAAGTCATAAATATTTCTTCAAAAAATAACATGCGTGTCAGAAAATCATAGGTTCTGCAAAGAAAGTAATTTATTCATTATCGTCATTATGCTCAATTTCTTCTCCTTAATAAAAAACCATACCATAGTGAAATTACGAAAAAAATAAACAAATGAGTAGCAATCGAAACAGTATAGTAAATTATGATTCTTGACACATGAAGTACATGCCCTAGTAACCCAATTAATGAAATATAAAGTCTTAAATCTGCCAAAATTTTTAAGCAATGTTTCCAAAGTTCAGAAGTTTCAGTAATTAAAGGCAGATGTCTTTTACATTATTTGTAGACAGATATCCTGCACTTGCAGGCGGTGAAATAGCGTAATCAATTTCTCGCAAATTCCTTAAATTTGACGTTGACGATACAATAAGAACACTTCGCAAAATTGTTTTATTAATCGATGAACTACTTTAAGAAAACTATAGTGGGTGAACATTTTGCTAATTATTATTGTGTCCTGAAGCTACAGAGAAAGAAAGAGTAAAAAAAAAAAGGAAGAGGAATCAACAAAGTTGATAAACCAGTAGTGGATAGGTCTCATTTTATGAGAATGCAGTTGTAAAAAAGACTCATTATTTCCACAACAGAACGGCACAAATGCGTTTTTAGACTGCAAAAGAGATGTCACTAAGCAATCGTATTTTATTTAGCAATTTATCCAGTACATTTATCTTCGGAATTGTGTTTATTTATTTGTTTATTTGTCAATTTTTTAGATTATCTTTACAATTTATTTCATTTTTTTAAATTGATGTTGATGTACATATTAAAATTAATTATCTCATTATGAATATTTATTATTATATTTTATTACTTTAAAAATTTTCTTCGGCCTTTTTGTAATTTTTTTGCATTCAACATTGAAAAGAAACATTTACTTTAAGCTTCAGCATAGCTTCCAAAATGCACATTTGCAATTGCAACAAATTGGTAAACAAATCACCCGTAAAAAAAAAAAAAATATATATATATATATATATATATATATATATATATATATATATATATATATATATATATATATATATATATATATATATATATTCCTAGTTAAAATAAAAATATTTCAACACTTAAAAAGCTAGCCTATAAAGTATATACATATATATCATAAATGTTGCATATTATGAATATTTTTTATTGCAACCATAGGCTAGATAACTTACAAATGAAAAAATAATCTCAAAGAAAAAAAAACTAATCATAATTTCAATAAATAAACAGCTTTGTTAACCTCTTATTCGAACAAATACAAGTTATTCCGAATGCTTCCAATAAAATGTCCTCAACGCATTAAATGTCCTCCACTAGGCTTATAAATCACTCAATGAAAAACCTTGAGAACTTAGTTACTTGTCTTGCAAGGCCCTTATTTTCAGATTATGGAAATTCCGTCAGCTGCTCGTTTCTTTTTCCTTAAGCACGTAAAATGTACGTCTTGTCATTTACATCCTAAAATGATCTACAGGAAGTTTTGCCATTAATCGCTGTCAGTGGTCATAATTATAAAGAAAAACAGTCTTCATAATTAGTAGAAAAGACATAAGTCGTGATAATAAAGTTTCTTGCGGTTTTATTTTACACCAGTCGAATATTTAACAGCAAAAAAAAAAAGAAATATGGCTCAAAGTATGGGATTGAATACGTTTCTTTTCATTTGAGGAAGTCTTTGCAGACTTATTCTTTGTTTAACTTCTCTTTTACAATGTTCACATTTTATTTCTATTTTGCTTCCAAAAACAATGCAAAATAACAAAATGTAATTATTTCTTCTTTTTAATTGTTGTCGAAAACAATGAAAAAATAATAGTAATAAAAAACATAAAATAAATGCATTTATTTAAATTTTGGATATTTTTAACTTTTCAAATAGTGCGGACTTTAAAAATATTATTTGTTTCAAGTCAGGTTATCGGTCTTAAAGCCTTGTTCTTTTTCCACTGAAAACTTATTCAAAATAACTTCCAAATTCGAGCATACACACTGATAATATTTGTAACAGATCAACAGTACATATTAGCCATTCGGTCTGCATGAGCAGTACATTAAAATTTGAAATGAAAGTCAACACCGTTTTTTTTTTTTTTTTTTTTTTTTTTTTTTCTGTTTTAAATGTCAAAACGAAAAAACTTTAAAATCATAAATGAAACATGCTTTTTTTTAATCTTAAGGGTATTTTGATCAGCTTAATTCGCAAAAAAGTACGAAATAAAACGAGTATTTTATTTCCTGATTACAATGCGCAAAAATTTCAGCTGATCTTGATTGGTTTGATATATCTATATTTACGTTAGTACTAAAGCAGTCAATAGAGATGAAATTAAAATTTGAGGAAAGAATTAGATGGTATGCCTAATTCTTCCTTCAAAGCTTAGAAGGAATAGCTTTTACTATATCACCTATATTTTTTCTTCTCTCAATTTTCTTTCGGCTGCTTTAACATTAACCTAAATTTTATCATATTAATTTATATAAACTGAAGTTTTTGAGTATTGTAATCAAGAAATCAAATACTTATTGCTTTAAGTACTAGAGCATGTAAGTGTCCATTCTTACTCCAAAGTAAAAGGAAAAACTATGTTTTTTTTTTGTTTAAAATGCGCACGCATAATTATACCAAACCCCAAGCTTATTCTATGAAGTTATTAAAAAATCCTAATATAGTGACGACAACTGTTCGCCAAAACTCCCACTTCGAAAAAAGGCATCTAATTGAAATGCGCTTTAAAGTCAGCCAAAACTTCAGTAGCCAATCTTTTGAAGTTAAGTAAAAAATTAAAAACGTTCAACTATCCAATCCGAAAAAATACCAATAAAAAGCATTCAATAAAAATATAATACAAAGTTGAAGTTTATCATCAAAAAATAGCAAACGCAGTGCAGGAACGAAAAAAAAAATTAACTTGCTATCTAAAAATCGCAAATAAAAGATTAAGCAAGTTACTAATTCACAGAAATTTACGTTATATTTATTAATTATATTATTAATTATGTTGATATTTAAATTTGTATTACAAAAGCTCCATATCGTCACGAATTGAAATGTAGCACAAACATAGGGGGCGGGGATCACTATACAAACTCCATCTTCAATTTCGTGTTTCGTACTTTTAGAAAAAAATAATTCAATTCAAATGAACGTTACTTTAGGATATATATTTTTTTCACCAAAACTGTCATCTCGTCACGTACATTAGGTTCCCATCTGATAATCAACATAACAGAAATGGGAATTGCTATGAAAAAAGAAAGAAATAAATAAAAGAAATGAACGAAGGTTTTGAAATACGTAACCGTGACAATTAAATAAACGTTAAAAAAAGTATTTAAGAGCTCTGTACTTCAAAAGCTCGTAACTTTTTTCTAATTGAGATTAAATCTTATTTCTTTGGCTGTAGGTTTGGTAAGATCTAGAGTAAAATGAGGAGCTGTTTCCAAGTGGTGTTAAAAAACAAAAACATTTTTTGATCATTTTTTATGGATAATTTTTATTTCGAAAGTAGAAGAAGTGGGGGGGGGGGGGGAGATAGAGCGAAGATATGAAAAAGTAGAGTTTTTAACGCCAGTAACTCCCACCGTAATAAAGTTTGAGAATTAAAACAAATTGCATTAAACGCATAAACATATGCTGCTCTCAATGATATGCAAGTAGTTTTTATCCTATGTTTGGGTATTTCTGCGAAAATTACGTCTTAAATTCAAATTAAAAAAAAAAAAGAGCTAGCTATCAAACTTTTTTCTAACTGACCTCTAAACTATTCCGGAACTTAAAAGAAGTAACTGAAATTTTCAGCGAATTCAGTCGGATAGTTTCCGAGTTTTTCATGTTGAAACAGATTTTTTGAGGACTTTATTTTCAGTCTACTTTCTCGTTAAATTAAAACAAAGGCGAAAAACATTAAAAGTATCTCAATGCATTTTTAAAAAATATCAAAACGGTATCAAGACCGTTTCATCATCAGCTCGATTAAAAATGCTGTTTAAGTAAATATAAAATCTTGCTATCGAAATTAAATTGAATATAATGAGCAAAAATGATAATGTAGTCACAATTTTTCCGATTAAATAAGGCTATTTCTATGCAGAACATCACATGAGATTACAACGCTGTTGAGACAGCAGACAGCTTTAACAAGCGTGCGAATGGTTTTTGCAGCAGTTGTTTTTGATAACTAATAGTTATAAAAAAAATTTCGTGAAAAAAATAACGATTACTGGTTAATTAATTGAGTAGTAATTTATATGAAATCATAATAATACATTATTGCCTTTGACATTATTCACGTAATTTGTAATAAATTTTGTGATTATCTGTACATCATGATTTTTCCTGCTTTGATAATTAGCCACTTGTCAAGAATTTATGTTGTCAAGTGAATGAGTTTTTCAATACTCTTAAAAAGTTTTTATGTCGTCATGTCAAGTTCATTGTATTTTTTTTTTTTTTTTTGCAGTAGCACAAATGGTCCTCAAAAATCTGTTTTCAGGAGGAATTAGTTTTCTTTTTTTAAATATGAAATGAACACGCACTTTTTTGGGTTGATCTGAACTTTAAAAATAAAAAGCTGACATTAAAAGATTAAAAATAACAATGTGGTAATAATCTTCAAAATGTGCTTGCCGAAAAAATGATGCTTTTTTTAATTTGATTAATGTGAAATCAATACGCGCTTTCATAGATTAATCTGAGCTTTACAAATAATATAAACGTGACCCGAGAAAAAACCAACAATATATTTATATATTTAAAAAAAAAAACAAAAATAACGACAACAAAATTGCGAAATTGCGTCTGCGGCTAGTGCTTATCCAGGAGATCCCGTAGCACCTGTAGCCTTTTGACATTTGACACCCTGAGGTCCCCCGCACCTACCGTTTGAACGGTTTATCGGTTTTGGGACCCCAGGGACATTTATTAAAAACTAAACATGTTACATCTTACAAAGCATTTTTCCCCCACAATTTTGACATATCTTAGAGCATCATACAATTACAAACTTAACATAACAAATATCTTTAAAAAAATTTTATCTTTTTTTAAACATAAAATGATATTTTTTTAAAAACAAATTTAAGATATTAAAATACATATTCATTTTTAACATTGGCAAAAGAACAATTCAGAAATAGGAATAAAAAAATATTTAAAAAATAGTTAAATTCCTTGAACTACAAATGTGTTATTAGAAAGGTAAATAAAAAGAGAATACAGTTGTTTATTGGAAAAGGAGTGGGAAAAGGCACCTGTAGCCTTAAAATGTGGTACAAAAATACTTCGAAAGATCTTTTTTTTTTCTTTCTTCTTTTTTTTTTTTCATTTCCTTTTTCAAATTCACATAATAATTGAACTCACAAGTTTAAAATTTTTCTTTTTTCAAAAATGGTCTAAAATGGTGGGAAAGTTCAAATGAAGAAAATTTGTCCTGAAATATTTGAAAATATTGGCATACTTACGTCTGATTTAACTGTACTGTAACTTTACGTTTATCAACTAACTAGAAAACATTTTTCGAGAGTCTTCTTTAAAAGCAACTCTTTAAATTTTCATTTGATTGCTTATTAGGTCAACACAACAAGTGTTTTAGGTAAACGACGTTGGTAATCTTTAATACACGGGGGGGGGGGGATTAAAAGTTATTATTATATGCAAAAAAAGTGTCGAAATCATTATTTAAGTAGAAAATAGTTACAGAATGACTTACATGAAATGGCCATTTTGGGTACGAAACATTAATAACTAAAATTAGCGAAATCAAAATGGAAAATATGTATCAATTATACCCAATCATCCCTGCGCTGTGGTTTGCATTGCCTTCTTTATTGTGTACCGAGTTTATCCATTCATGTTAGATGTATCATGATTATTTTGATGATCTCATGACACGTTTTTCTGGTTTTCTTATTGTAACTTTCTTAAAGATGTTGCTAAAAACGTATGCCACATGCCTCATTTTCGTTTAAAGTACGCTACAATGGGTCTTTTAAAGCAGAAGTAGGCAACTCTCTCGATCGTGATTCACCGGTTGATCTCATGCCCATTTTAAGTCTATCGTGACAATAGTTTTAATCTTGCTTTCCGTCATATTAGTATTGATAATGCATTAAATTCTGCAACAAAAGTAGGTTTAACGTTTTAATCAAAAGTCCAGTAACAATTTTGCGATTTTTTTGTATACACCAGATATTTATGGTCATTATTTTTTCAATGTTAAAACAAGCAATAAGTTTTTGTCTGAAACTATGTTGATACGAGTTGACAAAGCATTATTTTATCAATATAAGCAACTACTTAAAAAGTATTAAAGTAAAAGTTGAAGCCAGCTAGTCTCAACTTAACCGTGTAGTCAACACATGCCGACAGTTGTTTTAAAGTGCAGATGAATATTTTTTATATTATTACACAATGTTAGTTTTTTTTTCATACTTCCGTGCGTGGAAATAAATAGCAGTAAACGATATAAATACTGTTGCTCACTTTTTATACCAATATAGTATATATAAAATGCATACTTAATTATGATTTTAAACGATTGCTTAAAATCCTAAAAGATGTTTGGAACATTTGCAAAAGCAAAATATATTTATTGGACATTCATTATTTTAGGAAAATTTTGTGCGCAGAAGAAAATCCATTTTCAGTGGCATGTCTACTATTAAGATTTGAACAGACCTTTGAATTAGAAATTTAAACAAATTAATTATTAAAAATTAAAAAAACATAATTTTGAAATCAACAATAGTCATAGTGAAAATGTCTTTAGCACAACGACAGTTGTTGAAAACCTTTTTGAATTGATGCAAACGGAAAATGTGTATGCAATTCAACTTCCTAAAAACGTTTTTACAAATGTTATGGTTTCGAAGTGTTCTCATCAGTCGCTTAAAAACAAAGGTTAGTAGTGTCTGAATGTGAAGGAAAACGGTTACATCAAGTGTAAGCTTTAAAAAGGTGGAAATTTATTTAAAAAATGTAAATGTTCACACATTGGTACTTTTGTGTTTCTTTGTAGCTTGTGTACCTCAGAAAAATATCTGAAATACAGGTTTATCCTTCATTCGAAAAATTACATATTTTACCTTCTAATTGCGATCATACACGAATATATGCCTACAAACCCCATGATTTTCTGTAACCATTCAGAAACAAAAAAACTGTTAAGATATGCGAAATAATGATTGTTTCTATCCAATGGCAGTACGACTTGGTACATGTTTCCTTAGAAAAGAAAAAAATTATAATTAGCATAGTGTGTCGGAGATAACCTTGCGTAAAAAATTCATTTATTCCAAGGTTTCAGGTCTTGTGACTTACAAATTTCAGTGAAGGACGTCTAAGTGATTTAATACAATTTTTATCTTTAATTTTAAGATATTCGCATCATGTTGGTTAACAATCAATGCAAATCGCGTGTTTGAAAAAAAAAAGCGTTTATTGTCTGGTTTTTGAAACATAATTGTATAAATCTGTGTCATTTATGCGGCGACATCAATACATAGGGAGGAGTTTTAAAAATCACTTGTCAGTTCTTAATTTTGAGTATCACTAACTATATTTTGTCAATGGACATAGAAAATATATTGGTGATAGTAAAGGCGTGTATTTTTTTCTGAGTTACTATCAAGAAGGAAAATAAAGAAGTGGTTATTGATAGTAAAAATTTGTGATCCAGGGTCTAACTCACTCTGCGTCTGTCATTTTTCGCATCAGAAACAGGTACATGTTTTATGAACCTATTCAAATTTACCGTTTTTTAAAGAAATGTATATATTTTTGTTGTCATGTGCGGGGGGAGGGGGTAGAAAAAATTAAGATAGTTATCTATATATAATTATCGTTATAATACATCAGCGTGTAGGGATTTTTAAATAGTATACGAGGGTGTTTCGAAAAGTAAAGATACAATGATTCACATTCCTTAAAAAAGAAATTTATTTACAAAACGTCAGTTGTTTCTTATTAACTGAACTATTTACTATTTTTCTACATAATTTCTACCGTTATCCAAACATTTGTTAAGCCGAGGTACAAGCTTTTGTACTCCAGAGTCGTAGAAGTTTGCCGCCTGTTTTCGGAACCACATACCTACTTCATCTTTAATATCATCATCGTTGCTGAAAGATTTTCCACTAAGATGTGACTTCAGGTAAAGAAATAAATGGAAGTCGCTGGGAGCAAGGTCCGGGCTGTATGGTGGATGTTCCAGTACTTCCCATTTCAATTTTTTAAGCAGTGATTTGGTTAGGAGCGCTGTGTGAGGTCTAGCGTTGTCATGAAGCAAGCGAACTCCGTTTGTCAGCATTCCCCTGCGTTTGTTTTGAATTGCCCTTCGAAGACGTGTCAAAGTCTGGCAATATGCAGCAGCATTAATTGAGGTTCCTGGAGGCATAAATTCGACAAGAAGAATGCCTTTCCTGTCCCAAAAAACAGAAGCCATGACTTTTTTCGCGGAAATCGATGTTTTGAATTTTATCGCTTTTGGAGAATTTGAATGGCGCCATTGCAGTGACTGTTGCTTGGTTTCTGGTATATGGTGGTAAACCCACGTCTCGTCTCCTGTCACAATGTGATCCAGGAACTCATCACCTTCTTCTGCATAGCGTGTGAGGAAATCGAGTGCAAATCCCATCCTTTTCTTTTTGTGTTCTTCTGTTAACATTTTCGGAACCCAGCGCGCACACAATTTCTTGTACCCTAACTTGATAGTCACAACTTCATAAGTTGTCATTGATAGTTCCGGTATAATCTGATGCAATTCTTTCAATTTGAGACGTCTATTCGCACGAATTGCGTCCTCCGTAAGAAGGGCATCAGACATCACAGATGGCTGACCTGTTCTTCGTTCGTCATGAACATCGGACCTACCATCTGAGAAATGACGACACCATTTCGTTACATTTTGTCGATTCATAATGTCTCCATAAACAGAAACAATTTCTGTATGAATATCCGCTGGTCGCTGACCTTTTGCATGAAGAAAACGAATGACGGAGCGAACTTCGCATTTGGCGGAATTCTGAATCGCCATAGCCATTTTAATTACGAACTACTTCCACAAAAATCAACATTGCAATTCGAAACAAGCACGAAGAGAAAACTAAAGGTTCAAGATTAACACTCGTGTTGCCAACTTTCTCGCCAAAACTTTTATTTTCCGCTGGCGTGCTTTGTATCTTTACTTTTCGAAACGCCCTCGTATTTACCTTAAAAATAAATTTTATATACTTCTAGAACTCAGATTTAATCTCAGTTTCCTGACTACATGGCTTTTTATCAATACCTACAATACAGCATAGGAAAACACTACTCCCCGGGCCGGAAGCAGCCATACTTCATTTCCGTAAGCTCGTTACTCCTTCCTTTATACATACGTCACTTATCGTTGTTGCGGTACCATATTTCGCATGAGTTTCCAATTTTATTCTGATTTTAATATTTTGGACTTACATAAAGCTTCACTGTATTCTTAAGAACACATTTCAATTGTAATGGGGAAGATTCAACTTCCTGTTTGGGGAAATATATTGCTATTGCTGAACATAAATGAAGTATAAAATCTGGTGTTATGAAATTTAGAAAATGGCCTAAACCTAATTATACCCATGACTTTATTATTATCATTAATATTTTTTATATTATTTTAAATGTTTTTTTTTTCAAGCAAACACCAATTATCATTGACTCTTCAAACGTCATGCTTCGTATAACGTAATGTTTACAATTTGTTTTTGCAGTTATAGCAATTTTGCAGTTGTATTTATTAATATTGCCGACGGATTAATATTTTTATATCTATAATTTTGACAATATTTTTGATAATAACATGAACTTAAATCATACTCAGAAGCATAGTTTTCTTTTTTTAACCATTCAGTTACTTATGATAATTTAGATGCTACAACAGTAAGAAGAATTATTGATAGTGTACATACATTATAAAGCGGTTTGTAACAAACACTGACAAGTAAAAAAAGTAGAAATATGGATTAACAATTATTCTTTCTCAATACGATTAATGAAAAGCATATTTTTCAGTAATTGTAGTTGTATTTATCAAAATGTATGTTATTAAAAGAGTCAAAATGTAAAAAAGAGTTCCTTTTTGTTAAAAGACTTCTTAATGTGTTAGTTTAGACATATTTTATACGACTCAATCGTTTTAGCCAGAGAATCCTCCACCATGACTCATGTTGATCAATAAACACAGTGAGACCACAATACCGGTTCAATAAAATAACAATTGTAAAAAATAACAATTGTAACTCCAATAAGAAAAAAATGCCTTACAGCAGTGTTCATCACATCATTAAATCAGTAAAAAACCAATGATTAGTTTTAACTATATCGATAGCTCTTAAAAAACTTCTTAAACTACGTCAATGGACACTTTTTAAATGCTTTAAGCTGCAAAAAAAAAAAACTAGTGTAGAAAAGCATTTACTATGTTATATTTCAGCTACCGCATGACGCAGCAATACAAATATTATCTCGCAAATAGGAAGTAGCTAAAAGGAAAAGAATTCAATAAAGGTACGGCAAATAGGAGACAACATTCAATTTCCGTGACTCTGAGATCCAAACATACATGGCTTCTTTCAGATTGAATCTCTGCCCTTCTTGTTTGTGTCTTGGGAATAGTTACAATATTACATATAAAATTGAGTATTTTATCATTGTAGATATTTTCAGCTTTTTTTTCCTTCAGACTCACAACATTCTCTTTGCAGAGCAGAATTTAAATAGCTGCAAGAGTTGAGCCTGCAAATATTTAAAGGTCATAAAATTTACTTGTAAGATAGTTTATCTTCTACAATATCCTTTTTTTTAAAGACTATTTCTCAAATTGCTTTCTCTGTCATAATATTCATTTTACTTCCGGTTTTTACGTGTTGTATAAGACATTTAAAAATAATAGTAAGTACTCACTGTTTGATCACGGAAGCAGTGGAATTGGCAAAATTCCAGATTAGACAGGGCTCCATAGATCGACATTAGACTCCATAGCTCGACAAAGGTCCTAGGAATGTCCCCAGCAAGCATATATTTAGGTTTTGGTTATTTTCAAATAGTACAGACTTTAAACGCATTCTTTGATTCATGTCAGGCTGTCAGAGTAAAAGCATTTTTTGAAGACTTTATCAACAAACCAAAAAGCTTCGATCGGAGGTTTGGGTGCCTGGCTGAGTTTTAAGTCGACTGTGAATCGACCTCTATGAATTTCACTTGAATGTCGACTATATGTATTGAAGAATAGCATATCCAACTTCAGTAAAAATAACAGTAAGGTTCACTATCACAGTCAGAAATCTCTTCTGTATAGGAAACAGAAGTTTAATAAAATAATAAAGACTTTCCCAATTCAGTATAAAAATTTCATTTTGTGTAAACTACATTGAACATTCTACATTGATAATTATTTCAAAATTACATTTAAAAATTGCTCTGAATATATAGATATTTTATTTTATCATAAATAGAACAAATTCATCCATGCAAATTATAGCACTAAGGTATCTATTTTCTTGTAATTCATCTATGTCCAGCGAAATTAAATTTTTGTACACGTTCGTCAAAATCTTTTATGCTTTTGGTGAAGAAAATATATCGACATTTTATCCTTATCATCTTAAAAGAAATTTGCAACATTAATATTTTCAGCTTTTATTAAATCACGTCTTTTCGCTTCTTTCAGGATCCAATCCTTAATCAATTTTAGTTGAAAGACAATTTTCTTTTGCAATTTGATGCATATAAGACTATATTTTAAGTACTGCTCAGCATTACTTTTAAAATAATCAAGGGAAAATTCAGTAAATTGTGTAGAACCAACAGAAGTGAATAAAACATAAATTACATTGTCTAAAATCTTCTTTGAGTAGCTGTACGGAAGTAGTAAATAATCATAGATAGTTTTTAAAAACAGCTTCGCTAAAGTGATTTTGTTTCATTTTCTTTCTTTTTTTTTTTCATCGCTAAAAGCTGAAAATATATTTTTTGTCTTTTTCTTTAGCGAAGAAAAAGCGTGTTAAACTTAGCAGTACTATTTGAAGCAAATAATTTATACTTCATTTTACATTTGACAAATTATATATCAAGCAAAGTAAAATTATATTTACTAAAGGTTTTTTTTGTCAGTTTATTAAATAATCATTATTTATTTGAACATTTTCTAACGTTTTCTAAATTATTCATTTTTTCTATTTAAACAAGAATTGTCTTTTTTAAAATCTCTTAACGGACAAGAAATAAAGGAGCACAGATGCTTTTGTAAATTAAGAATGAAAATTTTCGAACAGTTTTGTCACTATAACAAAAAAGGCCTTTTTTTGCTGTTCAATTAAATATTATATTGTTTATAACAAAGAACAAAGGTAATTTCAACTAATATGAGAAAGGAAACTAAACTCTTTAACAAGAAGGAAAATGTTTTTTGTGACTAGTTTTAATGAAACGGTGAAAAATACGAATTACTTGTTTAAGAATGCTGATATAGATATCACTTTTTGTTGTAAGAAAAACTCAAAGTAAAAAGTGATTTCTTCTAAACTGATTTTTCAATAATCAGAAATAAGGAACATGAGTTTTGTAATATTATTCGATAGTTGATATTACGTAAGAAAAACACAAAACTTTGTTTATTACAAGTTTCGTTTCCCTTTTTCAAAAGTTTGGTGCATGAGAGAAAAGAAGAAGAAAAATTCAATAAAGCCGAGTAAGAAATAACAGTACATTCAATTCCCCTAGCAATCTCTGAAGGGGAGTCAACGGGAGCTTTTTCGAGTTATTACTACCTCTGCGTTATTTTCTCACTAAGACACAAAATAGGATTATGTAGGAAAAATAAATGTACTTTCTTTATGCTTGGAATTGAATTGATTCTGTCTGGTGGCCTTGGTAAATACATTTTTAATATATGTTATGATTAATTTTACATTCTATGTTAGTAAAATACAGTTTTTCTTGTTTATGAGATCAAATGATGTGAGATTAAACGTCTTTATTCTGTAATTAGCGACAGAAAGCCAACACATGTATTTTTTTCTTTTTGTTCCCGCATTTATATTAAGATAAATTTTTCCAGCCTGTTTTAAGACATATTTTAAACTTGGATGCTTTTATCTTCTGGCGTGTAACTTAAAATATTTGGTACTTTTGGTTTTAAAAATAATGTTTCTTGTAAACTTTGCATATATTATGCAGTTACATAATGTCGTTTAAAAAATATGGGTTAAAGTTTACAAATACGTTTGTGCTACTGCTTATTTGTGCCTTCTTAACGTTGTAATTTTCTCTAAAAAATCTGGGTTGTTTGAAACAAATCTATCCCCAGAAAATATACTTCATTTCAAAAGCTAAGTACCCGCTATGATTAAAAACAGCTGAATTTAAGGTTTGTATACTACTGAGGTTTATATAATAAAGAAAACTGAATTGATAATCTGGGTTTATTTTGGTGTAGCATTGCCATTTGGATATACTTTGATACTCGCTTTAAAGCGGTGTGTTGTAAAGTTTTTCAAACTATTTCCCATGTGTCATGCGCATTCAAGTTTTTAATTTCATTTCTCTTAAATTTCTCGTAAATTAATTTTGTATACCGTTTAATAACACATATATATGGTTGTTATAATAATGAATTGGTACATCAAGTTAAAAACCCTTAGTTAGGCATGATAACCTTACCAATACATAACGTTGTCTAAAGATGAGACATTGAAAAACACGTCTTTTTCCACTTGAGATTTATTACTTCCCTTTTCTTTCGCACGTTTTTAATTTACCATTTATCAAAGCAATTCAAATCTAGCATTGGTATGATCATTCAAGGCTGAGTGTAGGTAGGGCCTTTAAGGATCACCTAAACCTTGAGGAATGGTAACTCAAAAATAAATTAACACAGAAACAGGGTTTTACCGCCCCCTGCGTGACTCAGCTTGCTCTACCCCAGGACTGCGTTTTTATTGCCTCCTCACACAAAACAGATTGAATTGCTTGCTTACAAGACTTTAAAATAATGTAGTCTGGCCACAGCATAAATTAGTATTTGTGTGAGTAATGGGGCGATGACAAATCTACAAATTGTTTACCTTTCATTTATAAACATTTGCTGACCCAGTGAAAGCATTTTACTACATATATTTTACGCAGCATTTTACTAAATACGAAAGCATTTTACTACACACACACACACACGCACACGCACACGCACACACACACACGCGCGCGCGCGTGTGTGTGTGTGTGTGTGTGCGTGCGTTGTGTGCGCTTTTTTTTTTTTTTTTCATGAAACTTACTTGTCAGGAAAAAACACTTTTGGATATTAAATTAAAGTAAAATTATATTTATTAATTTTTTTTCGCTGCTAGTTTATTAAATAATCATTATTTATTTGAATATTTTCCAACGTTTTTTAAATTATTCATTTTTTCCATTTAAATAAGAATTGTCTTTTTTAAAATCTCTTATAAGCACAGATGCTTTTATAAATTAAGAATGAAAATCTTTGAACAGTTTTGTCACTATAACAAAAAACGCCTTTTTTTTTTTTGCTGTTCAATTAAATATTATATTTTTTGTAACGAAGGACAAAGGTAATTTCAACTATATGAGAAAGGAAACTAAACTCTTTAACAAGAAGGGAAAAGTTTTTTGTGACTAGTTTTGATGAAATGGTGAAAAATACGAATTACTTGTTTAGGAATGCTGATATAGATATCGTAAAACTCATCGATAAAACTCAAAGTAAAAAGTGATTTCACAGGAAAAAACACTTTTGGATATTAAATTAAGACTTCGCAACTCTAGCAAAATATGCTCCGAATGTATGTTACAAGATTTTTAATATATACTTTTCTTTCCTACTCAATATTTTTAGTAGTTTATCCATACCCACACTGTAGGCCCTTCCACAGAAAATCAGACATTTTCTTTTCATTTCAAAAAGAATATTTTTTAAAACGTAGTTAGTGCATTTTTTGCCTAAGAAGTTGCAAAGACATACACTGAAGTGACAAAAGTCATGGGATAGCAATATGCAAATTTTCAGATGGCAGTAGCATCGCATAGAACAGGTATAAATGCGCAGTGCTTTTACAGAGCTTTCATTTCTGTTCAAGTTATTCATGTGAAGAGGTTTTAACGTGATGATGACCGCACGACGTGAAATTAACAGACTTTGAACGCGGAATGTTAGTTGGAGCTAGACGCATGGGTCATGCCATTTCGGAAATCGTTAGAGAATTCAACATTCCCAGATCCACTGTGTCAAGAGTGTGCCGAGAGTATGAAATTTCAGGCATAACATCCCACCATGGACAGCGCAGTGGTCGACCGGCGACGTCTGCAAAGAGTCGTAAATTCTAACAGACAAGCAACACTGCGTCAAATCACCGTAGAAATCAATGTGGGACGTACAATGGACGTGTCTGCTAGAACTGTGCGGAGAAATTTGGATTTCTTGGGCTATTCCAGCAGAAGACCGACTCGAGTGCCTTTACTGACAGAACGACATCGCTTGCAGCGACTCTCGTGGGCACGTGAGCATATCGGTTGGTCCCTAGATGAATGGAAAACCGTGGCCTGGTCCGATGAGTCACGATTTCAGCTGGTAAGAGCCGATGGTAGGGTTCGAGTGTGGCGCAGACCCCACGAAGCCATGGACCCAAACTGTCAGCAAGGCACTGTTCAAGCTGGTGGTGGCTCCGTAATGGTGTGGGCTGTTTTTTCATGGCATGGACTTGGTCCTCTAGTGCGACTGGACCGAACATTGACTGGAAATGCTTATGTGCAGCTACTTGGAGATCACTTGCAGCCATTCATGGACTTCATGTACCCAAACAACGATGGGATTTTTATGGATGACAATGCGCCATGTCACCGGGCCACAACTGTTCGCAATTGGTTTGAAGAAAATTCTGGACAATTCCAACGAATGATTTGGCCACCTAGATCGCCCGACATGAATCCCATTGAGCATTTATGGGACACCATCGAGAGGTCTGTTCGTGCCCAAAATCCTGCCCCATCAACGCTTTCACAATTATGGACGTCTATCGAGACAGCATGGCTCAATATTCCTGCAGAAGACTTCCAACGACTTGTTGAGTCCATGCCACGTCGAGTTGTTGCACTTCGCCGGGCAAAAGGAGGGCCGACACGATATTAAGAGGTATCCCATGACTTTTGTCACTTCAGTGTATATGTATTAAAATCCATACAAAATATCAGCCATAAACGAAACCAGTATGTTTCACTTTTACTTTTCCGTTAAAGGCACGTCATTTGGTTTTGAAACTTGTTTACTTTCAGTCCTGGTGACAACAGGAAAATTGCTTAAAGCGATAGGCGATATCTACAAGAATATGAAAACCCGAGACTTTAGAAATTTAATGAGCTGTGCATCGCCAACTACAAAATGTTAATTTTCAATAGCTATTAAAAAAATAATAATAACTCGTCCATCTTTAGCTGAAAAGTACCTTTTTATTCAAAACTTATACCCTTTGAAGACTGTTAATCCTTTTTATGCGTTTCCTCCTTCGTGTAATGCAAAAAATGTTGCGATTATCACGGCATAAGAATTTTATTTTTTTATTTGTAAAAAATAAATATTCGCACCTAAATAACCGTTTTTAACAGACTTGCCCAACAGTTATGCCCAACATAACTTTGTTGGCTTTGGTTTGAAAACCAAAAGTGTTGTCTCTTGGAGAAAGAAGAAAGAATACCCTCGCTCTCCCTTATTTCATCTTACATAAAATATTTTAAGTAATAAAAACACACTTAACTTGACATGGCTTACCTTGACTATGTTTCTTTGCAAAATAAATAAATGATTAAATCGGTGCCAAAGGGCAAAAAGAAATAAATGCGTATTTTCTGCCACGAGTAACTGCTTAAAATATATAGATACTAATTTCTCAAGTACAGCTTAGCATCTTTTTCCTTGAAATTGAATATTTAATTTCCAGCTCCATCTTCTAATGTCTTCTTACCTTGATATATTTTCATTTCAGTTTCATAATATTATGATTTAAATTCTCTGCACAATACGTGTCCTTTTATATCAAAAGAGATCTTGAAAATCAAATTGCGAAAGTATTTAAATTTGCGTTTTGAAGAAACATCTTTTATTAATACTAGTCACGCGATTTTTTTTGCAACTGATTAAAGAAAAACTATTCTCCGACCTAGTTGTCATATTATATAAATGATGTGCTTTTCAGGTTCTGCATTTAACCTTTCTGTAAGTTATTTTTTATATTTAAGGTTTTCTTTTCTTTGTTCATATTATTTTTTTTAATATATATATTTATTTTTATTTCTCTATCTTTTTACTTTCCGCATATATGTTCTTATGAATGCAATTGAGTACTTTGTATTTCCCTATTCGTTAATTTGCCCTAAATGTTGTCCCTTTTTGAGTGATGGGAGCTCATCAGGCTGTTTTTTTTACAGCCTTTGCTCCCATTTACTTAATCAGGGCTTTTGGTTACGATGAATATACTTGACGTTTGCTTTTCTGTATTTGTGCTCTATGTATTATTGTATTAGTCTTATGCTACACCTATTTTTTGTTTATGGTTTGTATTGCCTTCATTAAAATAAATTGAATTGAACTGAATTGAATTGAATTACTTATTTATATTACCTTCTAGAAAGAAAGACTGCAGTTTTCTAACTTTGACAGTATTTCAGTTTTTGTCTGGTTAATGTATTTCAATATTTCAACAAAAGGAAAAATTGAGTCATTTACTGTCTTAGTGAATGAATAAGATCAATACAAAGTCAAAAATGGCTAATGTGCCTACGCAAATTTTTGCTTTAAAGTCAAATAGTCATTTTTTTTTTCATTCTGAAATCTCACTTCTTGAGATACGTTTGTATTGTGAACATTAAAGAAACCTAATTATTCAATTGACTTTTTTATTTAAAGAAAAGAGCTTGTAATACAAGCAAAATGATTGATTCATTTAATTTGCTTCTTGCTCCTGCTCAGTACTGCAAAAGCATCTTAGGCGCTGAAACAACATATCCCGTGTATGGTAAGAATTTATACTCGTGTCATTTGAAATATAATAGTTAATAATCTATGTACTGAGCAAAAAGAATATTAAATATGTAGTATTTACTAGTTGAACTGTACCATTGGTACCGTTATCATGTGCTGATTTTCTTTCAGCTAACAGCTTGTTTGGCACTCTTAGCTTCTATGGGAGTTTTATATTCAAGATGAAAAGTTATTTTGTAAAACTGGTCACAATTCATTATTACCAATACGTTTAATAAAACAATTAATGTAATTTTTCAATATGCAACTTTAATGTCTTAGCATTACGTGAAACCTTTAAAATCAAATGAAAAGCATGAATTCCCCAGAATAATAGCAAACTTTTCCTTGAATACGCTCATTTAAAAGCCATAACAGGTATCGATATTGCTATTAATTATCGTTAGTAGATATTCTCTTCAAAATTATTGACGAGCAATAGACTTGCGAATAAAAAATTAAAATTCATTTGTATGAAATCCTAAATTTCTGGTTTTCTTCTCATAAATGCACTTTTCGACTACAAAATAAAACGAACGCTTAATCTCGTCATTTGATATTGTTTCTTTCTTTTGTTTTTAATTATACTAATATATAAAATACGGTTATATTTAAATATATATGTTTTCTATTTCATTCAGTCATTAAGTAATGTTGCTCTTACAATGGCATTCAAAGAACTTTGAAATGCCTACAGTTTTTATTCTACCGGAAAGAGTGGTCAAATTATCTCTTGAAGAGACGTTGAAGAAAACCAATAATAACTTGCTAGCAAAATATCAACAAATAAAATTTAAATTAAAAATTTGAGAGACGAAATAGGCGGTACATTTAGAGCTATTCACAGTAAGCTGTATATCGCCTATTCCGTCTCTCAAGTTTTTAATTTAAATTTTAATTGCTGCTTTAGAATTAATCAACATAAAAAGATGTAATTAGATCAGCTGAAATTTCTGACCGTTTTCATCAATAAGTTATGTATTTATTTTGTTTCATACTTTTTAGTGCGAATCAAGCTGATGGAAACAGTCTTTAAACTTAGAAAGCGTTTTTTATATTTTATTTTTTATAATGTGTATGCAAAATGAGAAAATCAGAATCAGAGAGAAAATACAATATTTTTTAACTAATATAAGTGTTAAAGAAATAGTATTTGTCATAACTAACTCCTCTCCATGATCATATTACTGCTCTTAACTATAAAAAATGTGGAATGCTTTTGAAAGATTGCTCATTTGTTCTTTGTTCCACTCTGCTACATGATATTGAAATGCTTGCAACACGCATTTGTTACCACGGAAACAGATCTCCAAGATTAAAAGATATTAAGAGGACCGAAATGACTAGACGTTTCATTAAGTATGTAAAATTCTAAAGATTTGTCACAGGGTGGTAATGATTAACAATGTGAAGTATGTATCAAACTAATTTTATTCTACAATCTCATACTATCATACATTTTGCTGATTCAGAGTTAGGAAATAGAATAATACGGTACGCAAAAATTGTATTTCGGATGTATTTTGCATTTGAATTAACAACAAGTTATCTGCACTATATATTGATTTCATTTTAGAACGACTCATGACAGTTATAACGTAATCAGTATCATTTTAATTCCGTGAAAAAAAAATGTTATTTTGAAGTTAATACAATGATCGTTCACAAAAGTATTTGATAAAATGTCCGGCATAATGCAAATTGAGCGGAATCACAGGACTGAAATACGTCTACCGTAGCTCAGGTTGTCAATTAGCCATGATTTATCAACATAGGAAAATCTACAAGTCACGGTCATCTCAGTGAAAGTTTTTTTTTTTCTATGATTGATTCAAAATTACAATGCGTTGACACACAGTAAAATTCAAGCATGTAAACCTACTAAAATGTGCTACAAGTGGTGGGTTAACAAGTTTGGGGACCCGTCGCAATGCATTTTCGGGGGCGCCTTTTGTCCATCATGGAGCTATGTAAATTATTTATTATGTGTATCCTAAGGAACTTATGGTTACGAGCAGTGTTTCTTTCAGACATTTTGCTCCGGGGGGGGGGGCACTTGAAGAATCCGGAGGGGAGGAATCATGGGGGTTGCCTAAATTGCGTTTCAGGGACTTTTTTTCAAGAAATTTGCCTACCCTCTAATTGAGGCCTAAAACTGCATTACCCCTCACCTTTTCGATAATGACCTCCCACAAAACCAGAAGCTAAAACACATCATCTAAAACGCTTTCGAAATTGAAATCATGATTAGGCAATTTCAAGCCATATCTTTGAGGACGTTGTAAATACAGATGGAGTTTACGAATAATTTCTCAGAAATTTAAAAAATTGATGGCCTAAAAACGCATCTGTAGACTATCTTTTATAACATTATGAAAATTTATGAAGCTCAGCACACTCCCTGGAAGTCACCCAGCCAGAAAAACAAAAAAGAAAAAAGCGAACTGTAGATTATTTTTAATGACTTCAATAGAAAAATAAGGGGTCCACCCCCGGTAGTTTTCCAAAATTGATATTCTAAAATACGATTGGAAGCCACCTTTGATGCCCCCCCCCCTTCCCCATGATGTATGTTTTAAAATTCTCGTTTATACTTTTATAATAATTTGTGAAATATTTACTTGCTTATTTTTCGATTATTTAACTGTAATTAACTTATTTTTTGTATGTTAGTGCAAACTGAGTTTTCCTCCGGGGGAGCAGTTGATTTTCTCCGGGAGGGCAGTGCCCCCCCCCCCCGGAGAGTTGCCTGAAAGAAACACTGGTTACGAGGGCTTCTCGCAATTACGAAATTTGCTGTATAATAAACCGTCACTGTGTGCTCAAGTTCTGTGGTGAACTTTTTGTCAACATCTCAATCGGGGAAATTAAACACAAGATTTTGCACTACAAAGTACAACAAAACCGAACATCATAGCGAGCGATGAAAACAATCGTATCAAAGCAGGACGTTTTTTTTTTTTTTTTTTAATTTTCCCATTATGGCAATGCAACAAAATTGAAAAATATACAAATCGTTTAGTAAAACTATTATTAATCAGAGTTCAGCTACCGGTTTTTACCGAAAACTGTTATTAGTTCCCAGTACAACTTCACTTTGTACCACCACAATAATTTTCATGTGTGGTGACGGAAATTATTTTTTGGAAACATAGTATTTACATGAACAACTCTTTGTTTAGGAAAGCTTTACTTTGTGAGAAACGTGCTCAAATCTTTATTTTTTTTACTTTTTAGCATGTTCAATTTGTTTTTTCACTTTTGTCAATTTTATTTTTGTCTTTCTCCTCTTCATGAAAGAACAGTTTCAAAAACTGAATTAGTCAATAGTGGCTCACTATTTGTTCAATTCATCAAGATGGAAAAACTTCTGTCACAACTTGTCTACTGGTTGAACTAAGTAATTATTCAAAAGTCTAGCAGAGTAATTTATGCAAAAACAAAAGGATTGATTTATTAAAGGATATTATGTATCTCTTAGTTAACCTTGATATATTACACGTGTCTCCATGTCTTTCTTTATCAAAGAACGTTTTTTTTCTCTATATAAAGGAAACTTCTATTGATGAATGACATCTATGAAAGCTGCTTTGCATTTTACTAATGTCAGGATTTCCCCTTAACATGACATCTACATTGTACTTCCTTTATAACTTTGAATCAATTTGAAATCAAGATTGGGGCCCACTACATTGAGAACATAATTTTTGATTTATTAATATTGTAAAAAAATGTATCTACGTTCATATATAACGACATGGCATGTTATTTGACTTTTTCGTTTTGACACGTGCATGAACTCGCTTGTCCCAACCGTTAGTCCTTGTTTTATATACTTGAAGTAATAAAAATGATGTGAAAAAGTGCAAAGTCTATATTTTTTACATAGCCCACCAGGTCTACACGTTCAGCGTTACTGAAGTAGTAAGCGAAACGAAACAATACAACCCAAACATTCGAAATTTTTGCGATCAAAATTCAAGGATTGATTTGAGTTAACAATTTCAAAGGCAGTGCTAGAATTGAGATGGTAGTTTAGCATTTTATCAAAAGACCATCGCATTATACTTTGAAAAAAAAATTATTGAGCCACCCCGTGGCTCCTAAAACACTAAATGAATACTGATGTAAATTGGCATGTCTCACAAAATACTGCGTTCCCTTACACCGTGAACATTGGCCGTACCCTTGTTGATTTTCTGCACTCGAATAGTTTTTGATGCCTCGATTTCACTGAAAATGAATGTGAGGACCTGAGGCTGTGGAGAAAAAAAGTTTGATTCTGTACTTTT